>VYZQ01056981.1:0-22627 GCA_013400655.1 Mystacornis crossleyi
AATTATTTAAAATTTTTTTTTAATCTGGATTTTCACAAACCTTCTCTCCAAAAAAAGTTGCCGTACTGGGAGAATTACTTTTGAATGCTGATGGTAAACATGTATGGATTCAGATGTGGGGAGCATTGTATTTCTTTCTGATTTTGGTATTATACTAATAACAGGATATTTATTGCTTGCAAAACTCAATCTTTGAAATAACATACTTTAACAGGTTTGTAAATATGGGGTTTCTCTGATGCTTTCACAGAAACCAAATTGAAGACCATCAACCTCAGAGACTATGTCTTTAACATAAGTGCCATAAGGCTCAAACCCAAAGCCCATTTTGACCTTTCATTCCCTTCGTTGGAGTTTGCCAAGTCGACCTTTGCCACTGATAGCCATGTCAAAAGGCTTGACAGCTGTGGTCACCTCTAGCTGTGTAGGTGTTCCCGTATTACAAGGAAGGGATTCCGTGCAGGGTGAATTATGATTTCAATCAATGCAGTTTTGAATCTGGCCCTGCTTGGAGATGGCATTGGACCAGAAAACCTCCTTCAATCTCATCCAGTCTTAATTTATCCTCAAAGACCATATCTAATCTCTAGAGGTACTGCTGCAAAGTCATTGAGAAGAAAAACATGCTAAAAATAGCCAGTAGCAGGATATCCTGACCTGCCCATCTGGTGCTATGCTGCTTTCTTAAAGACACACATTTTCTTCTGAAGATACTCAGGTTTAAATCTAGTATATGCTGTCTATAATAATGGGAATAAGCCTACATTTTTTTAATCGTAGTATGTATATATTAGATACACCATCATTCCTATTTTCTTTGCTAAGTATTTAATCTTGGTGTTCATAGAATCATAGAATGGTTGAAAGAGAACTTAAAGATAGTTTAGTTCAACATCCTGACATGGACAGGGTCCTTCACTAGACCAAATTGCCAGGGCTGCATCCAGTCTGACCTTGAACATTTCCAGGAATGTCTGGAATTTCCAGGAATATCTACATCTACTCTGGGCAACCTATCCCAGTTTCCCACCACCCTCATAAGCAAGAATTACTTTCTTACGTCTAGGTTAGTAAAGAATTTCTTTCTTGTGTCCTACCTGCTTTCAGTTCAAAGCGTTGTCTTACCATCTTTCTTGTAGCCCCCTTTAGGTGCTGGAAGGTGCTATAAGGTCTCCCTGAAGTGTTCTCTTCTCCAGGCTGAATAACCCCAACTCTCTCAGCCTGTCTTCACAGGAGAGGTGCTCTAGTCTCCTGATCTTTTTCTGGGCCTTCATGTGGACCCACTTCAGCAGATCAATGTCGTTCTTTTGTTGGGGTCCCATAGCTGTGCGCAGAACACTGGATGGAGTCTCTTAGAGGGGCAGAATCATCTCCATTGATGTGCTGGCCACACTACTTGTGATGCAAGCCAGGATGTGGTTGGCTTTCTGGGTTGTGAGCTCTGTCAACCAACAGCCCCAGCTCTTTCTCACCAGGGCTAGTGTTGATTGTTTCTCCACCCAGCCTACATATGTGCTTGGAACTGCCCCAGGTGTTCTCCTGTGTAAAAGTGATTTTTGCAGTCTCTCTATATTTTGTAGGAAGAATGATCAGTTTTGTATTTTCAATGGCTTACTTATTAATGTTTTTAAGAAGCTAATCTCATTCCTTTTGACTCCTCTTCAAAGGGTAAAATGTAATCTTTCTTGTTCAATTGCTTGGGAACAGTTGCTCTTTCTACTGTAAGGATTTTCTAGCTCTGAGTGACCAATAACCACTATGACAGAAAATACTTCATATTCAGGGATTTAATAGTCTCCGTTTCATACTTTATGGATGGGTTTTACTTTATACACGTTCTAGGGAGAAAGGACACATAGTACCCACCCCTGTCAAGTGTGAGAGTTATTTTTACTCCAGTTACCTGTATGAGTGGTTTGATTCTCATTTCAGTCTCAGCCTCAGTTCTCATTCCTTCTTTAGCTGTGGAATTCTCTCCATATTCCCTTTTTTCATCTCACCTCTCTTTCCTGTCCTTTTAAAAGTCTTCTTATCCCAGCCAGCTCTCTCCTGCTGTTTGCATTCTTGGAGATTGCTATTAATAATGCTATGACACTGTAGTGAAACACTACTTGTTTTTTATACTGTTGCTTTAGACTGGCATGATATGGCAGCTGCAACTGCAAGGAAATTCTTGGCTATCCCTAAACCAAAGGCAGGGCAGACCGAATGTTTGCAGGATTAAGTTAATAAAATGTGGAAATTAAGTAGCTAGTGATTTTTAAAGTTTAAATTCCCAAAGGCGGATGTCTTGAACAGACTTGGATGTATCTGAAAGAGTAAAATGTTCATCCATAAAAGAAGTGTGGCCACCTTCTATTTTCAAGAACCTACTTTAATCTTGCAGCCAAAGATCTTTCTACATGTTAAGTAAGTTTTAGCCTGTGGTGAATGTCTCTTTCATGGAATTACTCAACCTCCATAATCAGTGTGAACTTCAATAATTTGCAATACAAATGAAAGTTGTCAGTTATACTGGTAGCATCTAGCAACTCTATTAAGAATGGTGCTCCTTGTCAGGAAACCTAATCTTTTACAAGATAAACATCAATTTTTCTGCAGTTTATTATTTTTTGCTAATATCTTGTCATTGAAAAAAGGAAGTTTGTCTCTGAAGGTAGTAGCTCGAAGTGGATACAGTAGTGGACTTTGAATTGAAATTCAGTAATTTCAAAAGCTAATTTCCGAGTGAAAATTACTCCCTTGGTGTAGAAAGATTAACATAATCATTAGTGGACCATTGCTGAAAAACCATTTTCAAATGTGTCAAAAGAAACACCAACCCATTTCTCTTTACACAAGGATAAATATAGACAAAAATATAAATAAGCTGGGAAAATGAGAGGGCTAAAATGCAGTAGTGCCATATCCAAATGCACATCTGTGTTAATACTACTAGGAGTGTCACCTTGGGCATTGCAGTGCTATTGAGAGAAAAGGTGAAAGACTAAGGATATCTATTTTCAGTTGAAAGGTTTCTGTCTAAAAAGCCAACCTGAATGGCTTGTAGAAAGCAAAATATGTTTAACAGACATAGCCCTACAATTTGAATCTATTTGACTTAGCTGTGGCAGTTGAACGTTAGATGTCTGTTTTAATTAATTGCTTTTAAAGGAGACTGATAAATCGGTATTATTGTGCTTTGGAGCAGTTGACTCTTAAAACTGTTCTGACCTCTTAGTAGAAATATTTCAGGGGGAAAAACGCAAACCCAAAACCTTTATTACCCACTTTTCTGAGGTTTTTAGATAGTAGTCAAAGTCAATTGACAGGGAAAATAGCTGATGAAAAAAAGGTAGAAATACATTATTTACTGAATAGTAGTGTCCTACTTGGTGCTTAAGACATTATCAAGGGGTAATAACTTTAAATTGTTGAAGGGTTTAGATTAGATATAAGGAAGAAATTCTTTACTTTGAGGCTCACCAGAAAAGTTGTGGGTCCCCCATCCCTGGAAGTGTTCAAAGCCGTGTTGGATGGGTTTCTGAGCAACTTGGTCTCAATGGAAGGTGTCCCTTGTGGGGGAGTTGGACTACATGATCTTTAATTTTCTTTCCTACCCAAATTATTCTATAATGAATGCTTGCAGTGCTTCAAATCACTAGCTAAAATGTATTGAAATTACTTGAAATATTATTTCAGGTAAAATCACTGCTAAATAAAGCTGTGACAATAAAGCTACCACAATAACTTATTACATGAATGATGATAATATATTAGTAAAATTGCATTTTATTTATTGTTTGGGATCACAAATTAGGAATATTAAATGTGCATTATATGTAATATATATTGCAATGTGTTCTTAGTGCCAAGCATTTGAATTTTCCTTAAAGCTAGATATTGTTTCTACATATAACGGTTTAAAACTGCAGGTTACATAGTAAGATGTGCTATAAGAATTAATCTGAAGTCTGTTCTAGTCTGTTATCCTCTTTTTCACAGCAAGAAATTAATACCTGGTGAAGAATATGTGTCTTGAGCAGGCATTCCTAATGCTTTCTCAGTCTCCTACAGTGTGGAAATAAGAAATTTATTTCCTTGGTCTCAGCCTTGGTCTCAGCCAAAGGCAGTATCTTTCTATTTACTTAGTAAAAAATAACCTTTGTTGGATTTCTTTTTCATGAACTTATGCAGCTTCTTTCTCAACTGCTGTAAATTTTAGCACCCACATCTGCCAAACAGACACAAACTGTGTGAAGAATCTTTCTGGTTTTTTTTGGTTTGTTTTGAATCTACTGCTGGTTTCCTTCAATAGCAACTACCTTCTTATTGGAGTACCTAGTCAAGCCCTTTTCCAAGTCTCATTTTTTTACTAGCATCTGTCAAACATTACACAATCTTTTTACTGGCTTGACCAGCCACAGCCTGCATAGCTATCCCTTGTGCAGAAACTGTTGCAGGAGATGTTATCCTGAAGATGAGCTTTTGGCTTTTTTTTTAGTGAGGCCTGTGAAGTAACAGCAATCAGAAATGAACAAGATCTTGATAAATTATTGAGATAACCTGGAAAACGAGAAGTAATTAGAGAAAAGTGCAAGCTAGTGAAGCTAGAATACAGACAAAGGATTGCGGAGCAGTGATGTCAATCACTGCTGTAGAAGAAGTCCTGAAGATTATTGTCCATGTGCTAAACAAGTCATGGCAGTGTAAGCACATCTCCTCAGATGTGGGATAAAAACCAAACAGACTTTGCCTGACATCACTGAAGATCTGTTCTCATTGCATTTCAGAGGGGAAAATGTGGCCACAGATGAAGTCAGTTAGGTGGAAAAGTTGTGGTTGTTTAACTGACTAAGGGTCTACAAATGGAAAATGTCAAAAAAAGGAAGGGACAATATGGGGTTTTTTATGTTTATCATGCATAAAGTAAAAAGGAACAGGCTTGAGCAGGGAATCTTTATGTTAGTTGTAATGAAAAGCTCCCTAATTGCATGAATGCCAAAGAGCTGGAAGAGGTATTAGGTTGCTTATGGAAACTACATTTTACAAGGAAATTTTTAAAAATGTGTCAGGCACAATTCGTTAAGAGTAACATGTATTTTTTTTACCCTGTCTTCATCCACTGACATAAGCTTAACTTTCTTTTTCATTTAACTGGATAAAGATAAATCTGTGGGGATGCTACTGTAATTTACAGGGCCTTAGTAAAGGAGAAATAGCAGTTTAAAAAGAAAGGGGATTGTGTGGTGCATGGTCATAGTTTTCAATAAAAATAACTGTTAGATGACTTTATATATATCCCTCTGCTATGCCTTGGCTGAATTCAAGTGCCTTGCTGTGTTAGACAGCTTCCTGTCTCCCAGGGAATGCTATTGCTGATGAAGTAAGTATGGAAATATGGAAGTGTGAAAACTGCTTGTTGTAAGCGTTACTGTGAATATGACTTTGAGTTTTAGCAGACACTAAAAAAAATAGTCAAAGATAAGCAAATGTATTCATTTAAAAATATAAATGAATGTGAACAGGCTTGGGTTTTGTGTAGTATTTATTAATGCAAGTATAATTAATATGCAGCTATGCCTGAGTAGTGACATACCCTTCCAAAAAAAGGTGATCCATCTTTCGGATGTATGTGCCAAAGGAAAGATGGTTCATTCACAGTGACTTGAGGTTTTTCCTGCAGTTTCTTGAAGTGATTGAAGCACAGAAGAGAGATTAGGGTTGCTGGTTGCAAAAACGTTTCCTTGAAAGCAAGGGGAAACATTTAGTCCAGAAACAGTGAATATGATGTGTATTGTTAGGAAATAAAAATGCATCATCTCCATAAAAAAGCTGAAAGATTAAATGAACGTTAGTGTATAAAACTTGTAAATTATATGGAGATGACTTACTTCATACAGATACTGGAAGGGAGAAAACGCTCTTGTAATTCTAGAATGTTAAGGAGATTTTTCAAGATGAGCAATTTAAAATGGTCTAAGATTTAATTTAGATATCTATAAAATAATATGCTTATGAAATTATTATTTAATGCAAATACAAATGACAAAATTACTTGTTTAAAGGATTTGCAAAGGAATAATGAATCAGAGATTGGATACCTTCTAAGATGATGCTTGATAATGAAATACATTCTTCTCCTGATTTTTATATGTAGGCTGACAGCAGGCACACAGGGATGCACAGACACTCTCTTTCTCTGTGAGAGCACAGCATCACAGAATCACAGAAGAGTTTGTGTTGGAAGGGACCTTTAAAGGTCGTCTAGTGTTGGGGTCCCCCACCCGCCACAGGGGGATGGGCCTTGGGGGCCAAAGCATGGTCTACGGTGTTTCCAGACTCCCTGATGCTATCCTGTTCCCTGTTTGCCATTGGTGTCTCCCCGCCCCGAGGGCTGTGGTGTTCCCATGATTCCTAAGCTACTGACTAAGTAGTCAGTCTGTGCCAAGTTCCAGCCATATGAGGCTAGAGGAATAAACATCTGAAAACATCCATGAAAATATCGTCTCCTTGATTCTTCCGTGGGCCGAGGCTGCCTTCAGGGAAGGTTGCGGGGACTCCACTGCAACAGATGGTAGGAGAATGTGAGCATTTTTACGATCCCTGGACCCCTAGAGACAGCTTAAGAGAAACAGCAAAGATTTCGAAAAATCCTCAGGAACCCAGTGAGTACTTTTGTTTTGCTGTGCTCTCGCAGACTACGGAATCATGGGAAGAATCGTGGCTTTCTGAGCCACAAAGGACATTTATCTCAAACTTGAAAAGATGATTGAACAACGATATGCAAATTTCAGCTTTACCCAGGCTCAAACAGAACTGAGACATTTTTCTATGTTTCCGGGGACTTAATGCTTACAAAAGACTTTTGGGAGAAGGTCTGGGCAGAAATAATTTTTCAGTCGAAACATGTGCCAATGGAAGAATATTTCTGTGAATTTTATACTGTTACGAAAGTCCTTGATTCTGTGCTGGGTCCCGTTCTTACCCTCAAGGGACAATGGCCTCCACTGCGAGGCCACGTGGCCGACCCAGGAGCACGCGAGTACACACAGTGCACCCAACCCCCACAGCAGCCCCCGTTCTGACATGGGCACCGCCCCCACTTCAGAGACTTCTACTGCGTGACCGCGGCCCCACGCTCCGCGTAAGCTGTGTTCGGCAGTGAGGCAGCTACCAAGGGCAAACCCACCAGCACCCGAAACCGTCCCTGGTGTGGCCCCGGCGGCTCTGGCCAAGAAAATCCGAAGTTGCTATGGCAACAGGTCTCCGTGCCAGGCAGAGCGCAGCAAGGCGCGACTAGGCAGAAGTCAGGAACCTGGTGTGGTGTGGCCGGGGCAGGGGAACCGCGGGGCCGGGGCAGCCAGGTGCAGGACTAGGAGCGGCAGAGCAGGCGTGAGTGGCAGCAGCAGTGGTGGAGTGGAGCCAGGCGCAGACGGGGAGCGAGCGGTGGTGGCAGGGCGGCCACAGGGCCGGGGCGGACAAAGGCGGAATGGTGAACCCAAGCGGCACGCAGGCATGGCGGCGTGGCGGCGGGGCCAATGCGACCGGACCCAGCGTGGAGCCGCACAGAGCCCAGACACACGCTGAAACTAAACTGCTCCCATGGTGTGAGGGGGTGACTGCGCGGGGCCCAGCCGAGGTGGTGGAGGCAACGAGGCAGCAGCCACGCCAGACCAACGTCATCAACACAGGCACAGACCCACGAGAGGAGAAGTTCTTGCAACAAAAGTTCTGGGGACTGTGAAATGCTACCATGTCAAGCAAAACTACGGATTTATCATAAGACATGACACAAATGTTTGTCCATAAAATTGCGATCAAGAAGAACAACCCCCGAAAATTAATCCCTGGCTTAGGAGATAGAGAAACTGTGGTTTTTAACAGAATTCAAGGGAAGAAAGGTCCACAAGTGGCCAACGTTACGGGACTGCATGGAGCTCCTGTAAAAGGCAGTCGATATTCTCCAGATCGCGGCGATCCCAAACAATATCTTCATTATAAACTACCCCTACAGCCTCCCTTCCCTCATCCTATGTTTCCCTTTTGTTATCCCCAGTTTATGTTTCCACAGGTTCCTACCCCGTTTCTCCCTCCATGGTTGGCCTCCCAAAACCATGACTTTCCATACCCTTCAAATCCATTCGGTCAAAATTCCCAAATACCTAGGGGAGAGTAAGGGGGGGGGGGAAGGGAGGGAATGGAAAGAATTAACTAGCTTTGTTTGGAGTTCTAACAGGCACAGTATAGCTGCATTACACTGCTAACATCCAGCAAAAAACCAGTCCCTATGGAAGAGACACTCTCCTGACTCAGCTTCCTGATACCAGCTCTGGAATGCTCCAGAAATGCTCTGTTTGGACATTTTTGGGCTCTAGGGGTAGCTTGTGTTCTTTTGAAATTGTTTTGTCATTTTTTAATTAAAACAAAAGGGTGAGGTGTTGGCTCCGCACCCCCCACAGGGGGATGGGCCTTGGGTGCCAAAGCATGGGGTTTCCAGACTCCCTGATGCTATCCTGTTCCCTCTTGGCCATTGGTGTCCCCCCACCCCGAGGGCTATGGTGTTCCCATGATTCTTAAGCCTATGTAGTCAGTCTGTGCCAAGCTCCAGCCATGTGAGGCTAGAGGAATAAACATCTGAAAACATCCATGAAAATATCGTCTCCTTGATTCTTCCATGGGCCAAGGCTGCCTTCAGGGAAGGTTGCGGGGACCCCACCGCAACAGTCTAGTTCCAAATTCCCTGCCATGAGCAGGGACATTCTCAAATAGTTTGTTCAGAGCCATGTATGACTCGACCTTGAATGTTTCCAGGGATGGGGCATCCACCACCTCTCTGAGCAATCTGATCATGTGTTGCACCACCCTTATTGTCAAAAACTTTTCCCTTATGTCTCATCTATATTTAAAACCATTTCTCCTTCTAAAATGTTTTTTCCCATCTTTTTTATAAGCTCCCTTTAAGTATTGAAAGGCCACAATGAGGTCTCCCCAAAGCCTTCTCTACTTTTCTCCAGGCTGAACAACTCTCAGCCTGTCTCCATAGGAGGGGTGCTTTTGGAGTGCTGGACTAGCTCAACAGGCCTATGTCCTTCATGGATAATAACATGGGTAATAATTACTAGTGGCCATTTGATTTCACTGCCATCTATGGCATGTATACATTTATTAGTAATATTAGTCTTTGTAAATGGTGGGTCCTCTGAGTTTTCATTAGTTGTAGTATATTGAAACAGAAGTTAAACTAACAGCCATGTTGCCTGGATATAGGACAATATATTGCAATGCAGGCATGATCAACAAAATAGTTTTAATGGGCTTTAGACCCGTCTTCCTACCCACATAGGTTTGTTATGAACCCTGGTGAAATTTTCTAGTTCTTAGGGATCTAATTTGTTATAGCCTGTGTCCAGCAGACTGAACAAATACCCATCATCACTTTCTGCTCACCAAAGATATGTTTAGGTGTTTTTTTAGAGTTTAGGTGGTTTTTTAGAACCAACAATATTTGGTTCCTATAAGTCCTGCATAAGGGTAATCTTTTCATAGCATGTAATGAGGATATTTAAACCCATCTTCTCTTTTGTCTGGGCTGTTCTTCTCCCTTTAATTTTCCCTCATTTTATAATTTTTTCCTCTTTTTTTTTCTTTGTTAACCTAATGTCAAAGCTCTGTAGTTAGTACATATAGATTATGACTTTTGTCTCTTCCTGTGCTATTTCAGCTTAATTTATTTGTAAAATTTCCTTAGGGCCTTGGATTCTCAGTCTAGTTGCATTAGGAAGTTACACAGCATATGATCTAATGAAAGTTTTCGTTAAAAGTGAAAATTATCCATTAGAAGCAGGAAAACGTAATCATTTTTCAAATAACAAATTTCAAAGTAAGGTGACCTAAGAACATCAAAGCTCGTAAAATAGGAGTAAACACACTCTTTATTTTGCAAAGCAGAGAGTCAGTCACTTGAAGTACTTTTGTGGCCAGTGTTGAGAAAGTGGTCAGATTAGGTTATGAGGGATCCCCTGAACTTCTGCATTTGAAAGTGGAGAATGAAGCCTTTTCCCTGCAAAGATTTCTGATGAGTCAGACTCAAGCGCTCTACCCCAGTCTGCAGATGTTATTCTGTGTCTAAATTTTAAAGGTTCATGCTTTGCAGAACTGCTGTCTTGGTTTAAGGCAGCCCTTTAAGAGGTGGACACTCTAAAATGAGTTACCTCCTCTTAGTTTCAACCAATCCCTTTCCACCCATAATGAAGGAGTGCAAGTAGATACAAGTGAAAAAATAACAGTTTACTGACAAGCAAAACAGCAACAAGTGAAAAAATAACAGTAAATAGTCACTAGATACAAAATGGCTAAATCTCATGAACCCCAAGGAAACAAAGGGAGACCCAAAGTGGTGGAAATAGCATTTCCAAGATGGTGCCCACCACGGGTCCTCACGTGACTTGAAAGACAGAGGGAAAATGGCATCAGCTCTCTACCGCACAATGGTGCGTCCAGTCGACCATGCTGTCCAGGAGACAAAGGGAAAAAAAGATAGTGGACAGAAAGGACCTTTCTGGGAAAGTAGGACCTTATGGAGCCTCTCCAGTGGCAGATAAGTGCTGGTGTGTGTGGGATCAGCACTGCCACCCACTGCCTCCTCCTGCTGCCCGCTGGGCTCTGCTGGTGTTGGTGCTGATGTCCACCATACTGCACAAGTGTTGGGAAAGGGGGAAGAACTAGTCTGTGGGATGTGGGGTGACCTGGCCCCTGCGACAGGTTTACGGAGATCACTCAGAAACAGCTTTTATTGCAAAATGCCGTTTTTCTGAGTGGCTACTGTTGCAAGCCCAGAATAAAAAAATCTAATAAACGAAAACCAACCCTCGGAAGCAACCTCCCCAGAAGAGGAGCCTCTGCCTGCAGCAAAGGCTGCTGGTGGAGAGACCTCCCTGGCTTCTGGCTCTGACTTTAAATGGGGCCTTGGCAATGCCCTCCCTGCCATTTCCATTTTCTGGCTGCAGGGTCTTAAAGAGATAGGAACAAATTTTGGGTACAGAGACATCTGGAATACAATAACATTTTGTGTTACCCTGACAACTGCAAATGATTTGGGGATCAGATTCATAGGAAGTCCTGCATGGCTCCATTTTTAGGAGATTGTGGTATTTGCCTCTTCTGGAATGGATGTTCCATTTTAGGTATAATTTTCTATACTGCTTGGGTCATTTATTTTGTAACTCTTATGCAGTCATGGAGATGTATGCCCATCCATTTTTACTGTTCTTATCTTGCATCCCCAATCGTCATACATAAAATGAACATACTGGACCCAGTTTTTTAGTATCTCACTATGACAGTGACCAAGCTGTGTTTATAATGATAGATAACACTGGTAACAATAGATAGCATTGGCGGTGACAAAATCAGTCGAAGAAAGAGCTGAAGAAACATGTTTTCCCTCTGCTGGTTTGTGAGCAAGATTCTAAGGTGAATTGATTGAAGCTGATGCAGTACTGTAAGGTAACTCTGTGGTTGTGCTAATATAGTTTTCAAAATCCCAGATAATGTTAAGGATCTGCATACAGTTTTGTGATGTGTTTTTTACGTGTAAGTGCTTGTCTTTCAGAACTGAATGCCAATTAGAATAAAATTTCCCATGACTGTAGTGGTACTTTACTGGAATTGGTGTAGTTCTGAGCCTTTGGGTTCCCTGATTTAAGAGTCAGTGTTTACTTTTAGAAAGAGAAATGTGATCTGGGATGTATTAGGTCCCATCCTAATGTTGTTGTGGATAGAATAACGAACCTCAATTCTCTTCTTTAAAATTCTACAGTAATATTAAGTATTTAAAAGCGTGCTCCATAAGAGGATGTTCTGTTCTCCATGGTTTTGGTTGGTAAGGCAAAATTTGTGTGCTTAAATAGTAAAGAAGATCCAACTGTCACAAGAAAGCTTTTTTTTATGCTTAGGAAAGGTGTCTTGCATAGGAAATTTCAGCATTCAGTTAAATTTCTGCAGACATTTGTAGTCTTCATCATAGAAATTTTAAAGATAAGATTGGACTGGAATATAACATAAAGTTCTTTGGGGTTTCGCTTTATTTCTGTTTTTGTTTGGTTTGTTTGTTTGTCCTGCAAGGGCAACTTAAATATAGAGGTTCAAAAGACATGGTCTCATATAGGTATATAGTCACAGAATATCCTGACTCTATTTTGTACATTTCGTTCTTTGTAGAGAAAAACAGGCAGGAAGAAAAATAGCTAATGTTGGAAACACTTTCTCATTAGCTCTCTCAAGGGACTAGAGAAAAAAAAAAAAGAAAAAAGGGAAAGAATAGATTCAGACATGGAGGACACTGAAGGAGTGAAGGGTTAGAAAGAACCTGTATCTGTTCAAAATCTGAGTTTTAAGTAGAGGTAGGAAAAGCTGTATTTTTTGGCATATTATCTGGGAACCATTGACCACTTTGCTGCGTGCCCTGAAAGAGATGGAGTAGTACTGAAGATCAAAGTAGTGAAGTTATACTGCTGGAAAAAGAAAAAGAAAAGATATAATTTGAGCTGGATCAATAGCTTATGGGTCAGTTTCTCAGTAACTTCTATTAAACTAATTATATGGCATAATATTTTGTTTTACCTTTGTAAAATGTATGGCAGTTTCCAGCCTTTCTATGACAGTACTGATTAGAAGTGATGGAGATTTTTTTGTTTGTTTTTCGGTGTTGATTTTGTTTGGGGTTTTTTTTATTACATTTCAAAGCGATTCTATCACTTTGTCTGTAAGTAATACTCAAATGTCTTTTTCCTTTAAGTTGTATGAGTTATTTCTCTTTTTGTTACTGTATCCTTTTCTTCCCCTGTAAGGAAATGCTATGCTTACAAGTGACAGTTTGTAACTCAGTAATTAATTGCATTATGAGTTTGCTTATCCTCAAGATCAGATGAGTAAAACTGATTTGTAAACCATCATTAAAGCTCACTTTTTTCTACTTTATTTTTATTTTTAGGAATGTTGTCTCTGCAATTTGAGAGGTGGTGCATTAAAGCAAACTACTGACAAAAAGTAAGTAATACATTCTTCAGGACGGTATGTGCTTATTTTAGGCTTTATTCCCAGCCATTCCCATGTGCAAAGCATTTGTAAACTTAATTGCTTGACAGTGTCCCTTTAAGCTGAGTTGTTGCAGAATTTAAATTACTTCAATTGAAATGTAGCACTGGTATTTTGTTAAATAGTTAGATACTAAAACGTACATTTGTTTTAGTATTTGCACACATTTGCTTGTTTCAAATTTTAATCTGCTGGCCTTTGTGCAAAGAAAGTAAATGAGAACTCATTTATCATTGTTTGCATGGGCAAGTCTTATCAAACAGCAAAGTGTATTTTCTTCTTTGCTCCTGAAAATTACAATACAATACCTTTGAACTTCTAAACCCAGTATTTTCAATGAATTAATTTTAATCATATTGAAAAATTTTTCAATTCTGAAGTTTGGGGTTTTTTTTCAAACGCACTTCTATCACACACTGTCAGAAATAGTCTTATTGCTGACATCATGCTATTAACAGCCTCAGGATTTTTCTCTGTATCTGGGTGACAGAACACTCTGGCAAATAACCTTAACATCTGAAGTGGAAAATGTTGCAGCTTAGTATTTTTTCAAGCCCAGTAGTAGAATAACCTTTATGCATTTTGAATAATTTCATAATTAATTAACTTAGCTTAGTAGCTTGGCAATCATCATATAGATCTCTTTCTTTCGTGCTTTGGAATGCAGTGGTAAGACATGATCTAGGTACAACATTCTTTTTCTCTTACCAGGAAAGAATTTATTTTTCAGTGATTTGCAATTGATTTCATGACCCTTGTAAATTGTCCAGTTAGGAGAAAGTTTTTTGTTTAATGCAGGCCATATCTTACCTTCAGAAAACATTATTATTGTAGCCATTTTAATGGAGATTTTTACCAGTACATGAAAATTCTCAGCTGATTTTTAGTTCTGTTTTAAATTCCCTTAGATTTGCTACTTGCTTTACGTGCTAAATAAAAAGAGAATGACAAAAATACTATCTCAGTAGGATTTATCGTGCCCTTTCGATATTTGCTGTTTTTAGCTTAAATGTTGCATCTTTAAAAATATGTATAGCTTTTTTTGCACATCAATTTAAAATTTTTTAAAATGTCTCATAAGATACATTAATAGAAAAATTCACAGAGGTTCGCATAAAGTTACTTTTCTTGTATAATTATATATAAGGTATTTGGGTTTACATTCTATCACTCTGTAGGTTAGTGTTACAGATTTATGAAATGGGATTTCTGTAAAAGGAGTTCGGCTCTGGTTTTCATGTTTTCCTAACACCTTATAGTTGTTACACATTGTGGAGTTTTTAGTCTATCTTTCAGCATTACCATTAGCTACCATTTCAAAATTTTGAATTTTCAGAAAAGTATGTTACACTTATATCTTTTTTCTCTCACAGCTGTAAAATCTAACATGTGCATACATTTTGTTCCTTTACTCTCTACATACTAATTAGAGATACAGGAAGAGCATGATATACATTTAGAAGCTAATGGATCAAACTGGTATGTGTGCATGCAGTAAGCAGTTTGCCATATAGGAAAGCTGTGATTCCTTCCTTTCAGCAGAACACAGCAGTTGAGTCTGTTAGGTTGACAGATGTCAGAATATAAATGTTTAGTTGAAGATTGATTGAAGAGGCATTTTATTTATAGCATTTCTGTCTCATAAAGCTTAGATGGTAAGACAATGTGGTTTAGCAGGTGGGCAGGTTACAATGAAAAGAAAAAGGCTGTTATAAAATTTTTTTTAAAGTCTCAAAACAAGACTCTTTTCTGTAAGTTAAAACATGAACAAACTGTCACCATAATAAAAGGATGGATCCGCAAGCTTTATCTGTTTTTATTTGGGCTGAACTGTGTAACTTGCTAATTGACATGTCATCTTTATGTACAGCTCTTCACACTCTGACCAATACAACTTTAAAGTCACATGACAGCAGTTTGTGTGGTCCCTGTGTGTCGTATTATACTTTTGCAGATGTTTTTGTCAAAGATGACTTACTGAAATATTGCTACTCTAGTGCAGGGAAGAGAAATTTTTTTCTCTTTTCTGCAACACCCTCCATCTCCTTCAGCTTCAGCCCACATTCTTGTAATCTGCTAAGACACTCATGTAATGCGTGTCTCTTCAAAATGTACAGAAAGTGGAGTGAGGCAAGCATTCCGAGCTTGTGGAAGTAGAGCAAATGGGGTAATAAAAACAGATGTACAGGGAAATGACAAGGAATGAGGCAAATATGAGTTGAAGAATGGAAATGTTTTCCTTTATTCAGATTTACCACTTGTCTACCCCAAAAAGATTTTAGAAGTAGCCTCAGGAGCCTGCTCTTTGTTAATAAAAGTGTTGTTAGCTTCTCTTTCACTTCATGAAATACACAATTTCAACATTAATTTCAGACTTTTAATAGTTTCTTTTAGCTTTTCCTTTTTTTTGAGATTCATGTATCGAAACAGGATTTGGAGTGCTTTCTGGTGGATATAGGAAGCATGTAGTATCATCTGAGAAACCTCCTGAAGTTGCACTGAAGTCTTAAATGTAGCACTGGTCCTAGGCACTTGCAGGTGCTTTTTCTACTAAAGGGGATCCGGTTAATGTTGGGCATTGCACTGGTGGCTTGATCACTTTGCTGCTTGTATGCCATTGGGTCTGTAGACAGAAGCTCTTGGTAGCATTTGCATTTCATTTTGCATTTCAATAGATACATGATTGATTGTAATCATGTATGTTTCATTAAGAATAGTTTGTCAGGTCTGAGTAATGTTAATAATGAGTAATAAATGCTGTAGATGATAAATTACACATGAACCAAATAGTGTGGTGTTTACATACGATCCTGAATAGCACACCTGCAAAAACTTCTTTCTGAAATAAAAAGTAAAACATACTTAAACATTGTTGCAATAAAACCTCAGTCTGAAATTTTATTTACAGAAAGTGGTAGTGTTACAAGATTTGTTAAGATGTTTTAAAGACGCTTAAGAAAGCCTAATAAGGAGGTAACTGCAGATGGGTACCTTTAAGAAAAGAAATCCAAACCAAAAGCAAAAGCCAAACACACAGACAGCAAGCAACAACTTAAGCACTTGTATTTCTATGGATTTTTTTGGTGGTATTTTTGACTTGCCACTTTTCACAGGTGGGCACATGTAATATGTGCAATTGCCATCCCAGAAGTCAGATTTGGTAATGTCACAGAGCGTACTCCGATAGACACTAGCAGAATACCTTTGCAAAGATTAAAATTGGTGAGTAGTATATTAATATATGCTCCATATATGCATTGCTATTAAGGTGTTCCAATATTTGAAATGTATTAAAAATCTGAATTGTGATGGTTATTGTCAGGTAAAGAGCAGTAAGTTATGTTTAAGGTAAGAAATAAATAACCAGGGTTTTACCAAGATGGGCCTTTTGAAACATAATGACAGTTATAGTAGTAACAGTGTTTGGTTATTTTATTAAATGTAATTCAAAGCTGTTCTTCCCCAAAAGAAGAATAACAAACTTGACAAGTGTCAACTGTGAAAGTTTCATTTTTGGAGCTGTATTGGAGATGAAACCCAAACAGACTGAGCATACTACACAGTACATATTTTTGAGGTCTTTTGATTATGATTTTTAGCTCAATTGTTTATGAAGGTAAAAGGATGTATGATCTGTTTGTTACATGGTATCTCTGCCATCAGGGTATTGAAAAATATGCATAAAACAAATCACACATTTAACAGTGTCATTCAGGAACACTGATGTACTCAAGAAGAGGATATGCACACGTACAAAATGTGGGTTTTTGCTATGTAATATGATAATTACTTAATCTATCAGTGTGTGTATGACTGTGATGTTCTCAGATAGAAAGAAAGTGATTAGTGGTCCACTTAAAGTTTCAGAGAAAGTGTAAGTTTCCTGGATCACCCCACGCTGTTTCCAAGGTGGTTCTTGGTCTACATTAACTTGTACTCACTCATTTTACGCTATTAATATTTTCATTCTATTTATACTTTAAAATCATTTTATTCCATTCTTTATTTTTGTCTTTTGTAGCTGTATGTCTAAATGTGGAAATGCAGCTTGGAGTGGTTTAAATTTGATAGCTTGTCCTTCAGTTGTAATTGGTTTTGAATTTTTGTCCAGAATTTAAAAAAAAAATCAGTTTTCATGTGTCCTTTTAAAAGTAGTTTTGAAAGACATATCTAAAGAGTGTATATATAACATAAAAACATAAGGCGACTTGAAAATTGTTAATTCAAGGATTGAAAACACAAAAATCATGGAAACATTGTTGGAAATGAACTCCAAGATCATGAAGTCCAACTTTTGACTGAATAACACCAAGCCCACTGGGCACACCTTATCTCAGTGTGCCATATCTGCCCATTTTCTGAACACTTCCAGGGATGGTGACACCATCCAGCTTCCCTGGGGAGGCTGTTCCAATGCTTAACCACCCTTTCAGTGAAGAAGTTTCTCCTGCTATTGAACGCACCCTCCTCTGGGACAGTTTGAGGCCATTATGTCTTGTCCTACTGCTTTTTACTTGGCAATAGAGGCTATCACACCTTCAATTCAGTTGTAGAGAGTGATAAGGTTTCCCCTTTGTTGCAGTCAGATGCAACCTTCCTGAAGACAGTTGTGCCAGTGGGAAAGAACAAGGAATGGCCTTTGCATAGGTGTTTCAGAGGTGTTTACTTTCCAACCCAGCCAGCTGCCAGACTGGGAGCAAAGATGAGACTCATAGGAAAACTCCAGTGTAAAGCTAGAATCACCGGGGCGGGGGAAACATTTCGAACCAATAGGGACACAGAATTTAGAACAAAGCAGAGATTCCTCCTGTAGGAGCCTCGTGGCCCAGAGTATGCCCCCACCCCCAAGGTCCCATCCTCCCAGGGTGAGGGGGGTCCCACAGCAGGGGAACCTCCACACCCCTGAGCCTTCTTTTCTCCAGGCTAAACAACCCCGGCTCCCTCAACCACTCCTCATAGGACTTGTTCTCCAGACCCTTCCCCAGCTTTGCTGCCCTTCTCTGGACATGCTCAAGCACCTCAATGTCCTTCTTGGAACACAGGTTTCAGGGTGTGGACTCACCAGTGCTGAGGACAGGGGGACAATCCCTGGCCTGGTCCTTCTGGTCACACTATTGCTGGTACAGGCCAGGATGCCATTGACCTTCCTGGCCACTTGGGCAGGACATGGGCAGGACTCAGTACTCAGCCTTGTTGAACCCCACTGGCCTTGGCCCATTGATCCAGCCCGTCCAGATCCCTCTGCAGAGCCCTTCTGCCCTCCAGCAGGTCAACACTCCCACCCAGCTTGGTGTTATCTGCAAACTGACTGAGGGTGCACTTGATCCCCTTGGCCCGATAATTGATAAAGATACTAAAAGAAGTGGCCCTGATTCTTGGGGACCACCAGCAATGACCAGTCACCAACTGGATTTAAATTTGTTCATTCATCCATTCATTCATTCATTCATTCATCAGACGTTGAAATATATTCTCTGGACTGTCCATGACTTAAAACACTCTAAGACTAACAGGAGCCTTTTGAAGAAGGCTTGAATTAATTTTAAATTATTGATTATGAAGGTGTGGAGCCATCGTTTCTGAAATTACATTATTTACAATTCCAGGTTATTTCTGCTCACTATGAAGCAATTATATTAATTAGTTATGAATATTTCAGGGATTTTTAGATTTTAGATTTTGTTGTATTTTTTCCTTCAGTGGATAGAATATTGCTTTTAGTCCCTAGTGCTTTTTCAGTTCTTGATGCTTCCTTCAATATAAAATGACACTGAACCACTACAGATTGTATAAAGCTGTATGTAAGCCTGTGGTGTCCTGAAAATATATGAATGTTTAGAAATTGAGTATTTGCCTTCCTTAACGCTGTTTTTTAAAAATGGAGAGTTTGTATATTTGTATGGAATGTGTTGTCAAGAAGAAACTCAGCTGAATACAATAAAAATAAGAGGCAGGGTACTTTGTAACAGTCATAAATGTAGTAACACTGCAGGCAGAAGACAGCCTTTCTGTGAGGGGAGGAAGCACCAGAATCCTGGTTTGGCTCATTAAACCTTGCTATTCCAAGATTTAGTTTTTGACATTAAATTTTAATTAAGTAGCTAGATTTGTATTAATTTAAGGGAACTAGGCAGTTTGACCATTTCAAAAAGCTCTGTAATGATGTAATGTCGATAGACCAATAAAATGTTGCTTCTTGGGTAAAGGAGCAGAAAAAAATCTGCCCGAAAACCACCAGCAGGCTGTCTGCTTTTAAATTTGGCTTTTATTGCAAGTAAGTATCTGCATCTGATGATTTTACTCTGCTCTGTTCCACAGTGAATACCCTAGCTAAACTAGGTTTCCTGAGTGATATTATATTATTGTGTATTTTAAAAATAAAAATAAAAATTAAAATTAAAATAAATATGTGTGTGTGCTACATACACATAGTAGAATTCCATGGATACTTTTATTTTCTCTAAAACACTGTATATCAGATACTTCCTGTAATATATTTGTTGTTTCCTGAAACAAGGTGTTTCTACTTTTCTAAAGAGTTTGCTCCCAATAGCCTTCTGTGTACATTCTAGCCTTGTGTATTTGCCACATTATTCTCAATTCAAATACGATCTTTAAGCTAGTCTTCACGTCCTGACTGTTGATGCTACAGAATGACAAGCTCTCATAACCATTGGCACTGGATATTTTGCCTCAGGGGAATCGCAGGGATCATATGCAAATTTATTATTTCTCTAGGAATTCCTGCCTCTTCTTGCCTCCACTTGACCCCGCTTCTTCCATACCTTTCATTCCTTTCCATTATCATTTGCTTTATACTTTGGAGTAGACAGTTGATACCATCTACCTTGCTGTTAATTCCTGTAAAAGCATACTGAGTGTTTCACGCATGGTAATACGTGAGCAATGGATTCAGGCCAGTTTTGCCCTTTGGAACTGTAGGGACTGACAATGCTGCTCTTCAGCAGCCACTTCCAGCTTCACAGCTATTTGACAGATTAAGAACACCTTTGTTCATTACTCTCCATCATTCAAGCCAGAGTGTTACCAAAGCAAAGGCAATGTTTGTACATAATTTCTTGATATTGAGTCTTCATAAGCAGTAATTTAAAAAACAATTCAATTTTTAAGCCTATCTTTGTAATGGATTTTGTGATAAAGCATGAGGTATCTAATAAATAAATGTGGGCTCCCCTACTATGCCATCTTTCCTTTACAAAATTTAGGATGTATTTTGTTTATTTTTAAATAAGCAAAACACAATGGAAAAATTATAAAGGAATAGATGATGTTCTGTCATGCAGCCATACCAAAATTAGATATTACACTGTAAGAGCAAATGATTTTATTTGTTTTAAATATTTTCTATCCTTGTCCTCCCTCTTCCTCCCTCCAAAACAGTAAGAAACCCAAATAAGCAGAGTGTCTGCTGTTTTCAGAGATCTGTGGAGGAGGAGCTGACATTTTCTTTAATGTAGCATCTACAGAGAAATAGCAAAGAAAATAAAAAGCCGATGTTTCATTTTTTTACAAATTTAAAAACATCTGTGCAAACATGAACATATTGGGAGGCTATTTTTTATTGCTTAATTAGTAGATGTAGTGATTGCTGCTAAATAGTTTCAATTCACTAGAAATTTTGGGTTGAAATCAGTGTGTTTCCTGTCAGTCTCTCAAATATTCAAGATTTCTTCCAGAGAAATTTCTTCCAGAGTAAAACTCAGTATTTGTATCATACTAATAGTAATTTGACGCTGGGGTGGCCCTTGCCCTGTCTCACTGCGTCCCATTGCTGGCGTCCTGGTGGCCTGTAGCAGCTGAGGGACAAAGCAGTGTCCTCACAGAGGTGGCAGAAGAGCCCCCGAGATCGATCCGCATCCGCAGGAGTAAAGAAGGAAGGAGGGGTCGCCTGTGTGGGTTTCAGAGGTTTTAATCTCCAAAGGGACCACAGAGGAGTGACAGGGATTTCAGGGTTACAGCCAGTTTTGTACTGAGGGAGGGCTAGCTCGGGAACCAGTGGGCAAGGAGTTAAGGGGTGGATTTGTGGAGGAATGACAGGGTAACAACCAACTGGGAGATGGGATAGGAGGGATTCGGGGACACAGACCAGTGACACACCGAGTTCAGGGGATCCTTAGAGAAGGGAAGGCGTGGCACGGGGGGATTGACAAGGGATCTCTGCCCACAGGGCAGGAGAGAAAAAGCAGAGGGACAGGGATTCTCTGCCTAGTAGGCAGGGAAGGGGGAATGGCCAACTTTAAGGGGAGGAACAAAACCTAGGGGAATGATAACTGTAACAACAGGGGTACGGAGATATAACGTACAAGACTAAAAGGGACTTAAAACAGAACTCAATGGAAAACATGAATCAACCTGAGAAAATCTTTTATCAACCGAAGACACTACAAAGGTAGTTTGTATTCATTCAGTATTCTATTCAACTGTTTCATGTTTGCAAATTACGGGGTTGTTAGAGCGTGCCAACATGTTTTCATATTTCTCTACCTTTTTCAGTAGGTTATGTGTCATGTACCGTCATTGTTAAAACATACATAACAGTGAAATTTTCACTGAAAATTAAAACTTTTGAAAAGTCTTCCTTAATGCAAGTGGATAAAATAAATAGCAGATTTGGCTGCTGTGTTTTTTGTAGGGAAGAAAAGAATGTGATACACTCTGGTGAAATCACTTCTATTTTTGGGGTGTAAACCCATGATATTGTTGGGCTTTAGCTGACTTTTCATGTGAACACAAAAGACCTCCTCGGTAACCTCAGTGTGGAGAGCATTTCACAGAGATGCTATAACCTGTAGCTTCTCCACGTTACGTCTGTGATTATACCTTTTATCGTCTCTCTTTTTTTTTTCAAATACATGTGAATGCAGAAATGAGATTGTCCTGGTCTCCGTTTGTCAGAGAGTCAGGCTTCTTTCTTCATTTTATGATGGTCACATCCATCAGACACTTTGAGTTCAAATAGCCACGTGAAATAACAAGTTGCAATTACGAAGTTAGGAAAGAAATACATTGAATATGGTCATTTAAGTACAGGTTCTAAAATGAAATGGCTGAAGGGATATACCTTACCATATCACACATTATAAACCAATATTTTGCATAAACTACAGTATGCTAGCTGTTTTGTGGACACCTAGTTCAGCTGGTTTCTGTTCCAGTGGTCTCCACGTTTAACAGCAGACATAAGCTACTGTGAAAATGGGAAATACGCAAGTGCTAACTTAAGTACGTTTAATCACAGTGAAAATATTAGGAGTAGGTAAAAAGAGAGGCAGAGTGGCTGAGAACTGATGGGATGCAGGGACACCACATTGTCCTTGGTTACCTGGTATTCTGTTACCATTTTTAGCAATGTTCCCTGCCTCCTCCCTCTGGGTTATCATCTGTTAATGTGCCTGTCAATGACTCACTGATAACTCGATCCTGGACTATCTCCTGTTAATGGCCCCATCTGTGCCTCGCCCTATCACTCACCATCCCATTGTGAGATGCACTGCCCAGGGGGGAGGAGTCAAGCATTCCCACCTGGATA
>VYZQ01056987.1:7233-18403 GCA_013400655.1 Mystacornis crossleyi
GTTAGAAAAAACCTTTAAGATCATCAAGTCCAACCACTGGCCACCACCATGTGGCAGAAGCGGCGCCAAAAAAAGAGTAAACTGTCCATGCAAGTTCTTCCTTGCTCATGCTCATGCTTCTTTCTCAAGCGAGTTGGTTCCCCTGTCTTACAAAGCCATTTTCTGACCAAAATAGAACTTAGTGTAAAAAAAAGGGAAAAAGACCACCATGTGGCAGAAGCGGCGCCAAAAAAAGAGTAAACTGTCCATGCAAGTTCTTCCTTGCTCATGCTCATGCTTCTTTCTCAAGCGAGTTGGTTCCCCTGTCTTACAAAGCCATTTTCTGACCAAAATAGAACTTAGTGTAAAAAAAAGGGAAAAAGAGTCAGTCACCTGGAAGGAATGTGCCTTTCATATTCCCGTGCCTTTCCACGAGGGGTTAATCATTAGTCTCCAGTTTATTAAAAATGGATGACGTATATATTATGAAAAGCACATTCATGTAACTTTGCATTCTTCTGAACTGTGATGCAGTCACTGACATTGAAGTTAGGAGTCATCCTTCCTTTTTCTGTTTTAGGTATTCTAAAATACAGAAATGCAATGAGCCAAATGCACTAATACCAAAACCACATTATTAAAATTACGCTTCTGCTTCCCCTCACATACTGCCGTGGCCATCTCTTTCTAAGTACAGATTTTTCTCAGTTAAGAGGATTGTGTGGCTGGTAGAGAACACTTCCACCCCAACCTTCACATCAATTTAATATTTATTTAATATTTATGAAGGAGACAAGGACTATTTATAACTTGGGACATTTCTGGAACTTAGCCTATACAGCCTTTAAATGATGTAGACAGAAAATTAGGAGAGCCTTTTTTTTCCCAGAAAAAGCAACACGGTGAATTTAGTGAATGTGAAATCACAGTTCAGAGGTTGTTTCCAGGTCTTCATCACTTGCACTGGATGATTTGTTTTTGTTGTAAATTTAAGCCTAAAATATGTTTGTCTCATTGTGATGATGGGAATTCAGAGGGGAAAGAAATTCTATTTTCCTACAGGAAATTAGTTATAACTTTATTTTATTTTCTAACCAAGGTGGAACTGTTGCTTCCTTCCAACTCTCTCTTTGACACTCTAAAATACATTGAGATCTGAAATTACTTTGTCTTCATTATTATTCTAACACAGAGTGGCTAAAATATATGAAAATAGAAATGTTTGATCTGGTGAACTCGGTCTCATTGATGACCTGTCTCCTTGCTGTCCTATTTGGTACTTCTGCCTTTTTCTGGTTCCTCTGCCTCTGAGATTCAAGGGCATTTTTTATCAATTTGATTTTTAATTCTTTCTCTTTCATTTGAAATCTCAAGCTTTTACCTCACAGTAAAAAATACTGTATTGAATAAGTGGGTACGTGCTCTTAAATGTTAATAAGATTAGCAACCTTACCTTGGTCTCCAACTCCCTTTGCTCCCCCAAGAGAATTTTAAAGAATGTGTCTTCCTTAAAAATAGGAATTCACAATTCACCCTAAGCAAGTTCAGATTTTCTGGAAACAAATGCAGATTGCATGCTGCACTTGAAATGAGTCTTTCCCTACACAGTTTTCAATTAAAATGAATAATTGCCATAGAAACCTCAGTATCACTTTATGCACCCAAGTACCTATAATTGCATAGCTGCCTTTGGAAGAAGCACAATGTGCAACAGTGTAGAACTGGCAGATATTATTTTAAATTAATATAGGTTATTTTAGTTTATCTTCACTGCTGTCACTTCTTAAGGATTTTGAGAGGGCAATAAATGCAGAGAGACATAAATATGAATGCAGAGCTATAAGAAAAGGCCATAGCATGGAGACACAGAGATATTTGATAAAGACTGAAAAGAACCTTTATGCAACTTGCTATAGCAGCCATCTTCTCATATTCCCTTTCAGTAGGGACTACAGATAAATATGGAGCAGGATATTGAGTTATAAAGGGGGCATGTACAACTGAACAATGGCTGTTGATATCAAAGGTGTTTCATCTCCTCAGCATAAAGACGTGTAATCGGACTATAAAAAGGAAGAGAATCTGTACCTGGTGTGTACACACCTAACAGTTTTGTTCAGTCAGGCAAGTGCAAGTGTAAAATACCTGCTCTCCATCTTAACAGGGAAGTTTGCAGGTCTGTTGGTAGTAAAACAAGGGTGTGTTGACACTGACCGTGATAAGCTTGCCACAAAACTGACACACAGGTTTTGATGAGACATGTGCCTGATGCTAATCATAGGTGGATACGTGTCCCCTGTGCTTTCATTAAATAGTAGCACTTTCATGTCTCACTGAAAAATTAGAAAGGATATTCCAGCCTCAGGATAATTCATCCCTCAGCAGCAGAATGCATTTCTTTAGATGACCTTTGATTTTTTACATGTAAGAGTACTTGGCATTTGTGTAGCTCCCTGTCATCTTGAAAGCTTTCAAAGATAGCGGTGCACTAGGCGAGGGCTGTGAGAGGGCACTGTTCTTGCAAGGCTCTCGAGAGCTTCCCTGATAGGCACAGTGCCTTAGGTGATCTGGTGGGAACATGTCTGGGTACAGCAGCTGCCCATGAGGTTCAGCATTTGCTCCCTCTCGGGGGTGGCACTATGATGTTGGAATTTATGTGAGTTTAGAGAGAGGCCGTGTCTCTAATCAAACCATCGTGACTGTTGGGATGTCCAGCTGTGCTGTCAGCTCCATGAAAACAACTCCTGACCTTTTGCTTTCTCAATAGAAAGATATTTAGAGGGAGACTGAAATTCCCAGTGTAGAAGGCATGGGATTTTAATTACAGTGTCACATATGTCAGTTTAGAAGGATTCATTAGCGCAGAGAATTTTTTAACTCTAACGCTGAAATGTTCGTTGAATTGCTATCCAAAAGGTTGGTCCTTCCAGGTACAAAAATTTTGTCTCTCTGATGTTGTAGATACAAAACTCCATCCTAGTTATCTGTATTTATCCTTTGACTTGTTTTGTGGCAGCCAGGCTCCAGATATTGAATTTAAGTATTAAACCAAATCTACACCATTCTCTGGTGATTCAGCCTCAGATTCTAATCTGCATAAACAAGCAGAGGTACTTGTGAGTTACAAAAATAGTTAGAGGATATTTCTGACTGGGGAGAAATGCTGAACTTACCTCTTGTAGACATGTAATGATTCTAGTAAGCAGTTGAATTTAAGATGTAGGTGTGCGTGTAGACAGAAGGAATAGGCTTGTACAAAACACGAGTCAGAGAAGCAAAGAAAATAACATTTCCTTTTGCAGTGGGAAGGAAAGTAGAACATACATGCTTTAAATTAGTTATGCAAGACAGCGAGGCAGACAAGCTGTATTGTTGGGAGGACTGAGAGCATTAGCATTTAGGTAATGTGAAATCGAGTAGCAATGATGAATGGACTTACGTCTCCACCTTCACATCCTCTGCTTCCTGTTACATAATTGAGTGGAGATGGTATCAGACAGGAGATGATGACCAAGCTTAACCCCATCCTAGGGTACACATATAAATTAGAGATTCACTGTTACTTAGGGTTTAATAGACCCTTTCAAGGGGAAAGTACCTTGTAGTCAAACTACAAAGCATGAAAGCAATGGGAAAAATTCAAGAAAACTGTTCAGATCATTATTGAAGTATAATTTTACAGCCAGATAAGTTTTGGGGAAGTTATACAGAGGGGTGGGATTTTATTTTATCTTCCTTTTTTCTCCCTGAGCTGAATAGCAATACTTTTTAAATGCTTTATAATACTTGGGAGGTTTCTAGCACTTACAGAAAAAGATTGTATGAGATAGAAATCCGATTTTTACACAGAGCTTTCCATAAAGATCTTTTAGAACAGTCGTTCCAAGGTACATTGAGTTCATTTTTTTCTGTTGGTCAGATCTGTTGATTTCACAGCTATGCCAGACAAATATCAGTGGCTGTCTGGCCAAATCTTATCTTTCCTTGAGACCCACAGTATGACAAATAGGGACCGATAACCTGGGTTAAGTCTTTCAGCTGCAATTTTGTCTCTTACTAATGGGTTCTTGCTCTCACTCATTCCCCTTCAAGGGAGTAGGGGAGAGAATCAGAGGGGCAAAACCAAGAAAAACTTACAGATCAAGGTTAAGAGAGTTTAATAAGTGAAGGAAATGGGAATAAAAATTTCCAAGTAATGGAAAGGCAGTCACTCACTCCATCCCACCTGCAGTGTGATGCACCAGCCAGTCTGCAAGCAATCCCTACTTGGAGAAAACAACCCCCAAGTTTTTTATTGCCGTATTTTATGGAATATTCCGTGGTCGGGTTGGGTCAGCAGTCCTGGCTGTGTACCTTCCCAACCTCTTGGCCACCCCCAGCCTTCTCACTGTGTATGCAGAGTGAGAAACAGAGAAGGCCTTGGCACCGTGCAAGCACTGCTCAGTCATAACCAGTGCACTCGTGTTTTCCACACTGTTTTGGTCATGAACCCAAAACACAGCAACATACGGGCTGCTATGAAGAAAATTCCATCTCTACCAAACCCAGTACAGCTTCCCTCTGGGTCATGGATAGGAAAGAAGCTTAAATGATTTTGGATGGTGGCTCCTTAGTGCTCCAGGGAAAGAAAGAAGCTGTCTTAGAGCTTTTGAGATCAAGAAATGTCTCCCTTTATCCTTAAACCCTACAGGTTTCAAAACAGGTTGCCACTTTTAAAACCTGGAATGCTTGTGTTCATGCATCTTAAAAAAAAAATAACATGATAAAAGGGACCAGGAGTCTGTTAAAATATCTTGACAGTTATTGTCTGCATAAATATGAAAATTACATTTAAAAAATGTATTACAATGCATTAGAATATTTTTTCATTGCAATAAATTAGTAGAACTACTCCCACTTACAGCATTTATTTTTCCATTTCTTAGCGGAATTAAGGGAGTAAATGGCCGTATTGTAGACATGGTTAGAAAGTGTAGGAGTTTGCATTATATTGTGCTGAAGTGTGGGTATGTGCAGAAATTAAGTTTACCAGCACTCAAGCTAAATGGAGAATGAAGCTGATACATTGGAATGTGATGAATTGAAGCAGTAGTTGTGATGACACTGCTAAGATTACTCTGTAATGAAGTTTCATGATACTCAGGCTGCTGGCTGTTTTTGTTTTAAATGGCAAAGAATCTTTTACTAGTGAGAATTCCTTTTTTTTTTTTGGGGGGGGGGCAAAGTTCAAAAGAGGTGCGAAGAGAAATTTCATTTATCTGCCCTCTCTGCACTAGTTGTTTACGTGGATAAGCCAAACTTCCTGGGATTTCTGAAGAAAATGAGCCTGTTACATTAAATTCTGAACCCACTGTGTTTTTTTCAGACAGCTCTTAGAGCAAATGATAGCGAGGAACAATTTGAGTGCAGAGAAGGGCAAGTGGGACAATACGCTCGCGATGATAAGCAGTAGATCCCGGAGCAGTAGAGCTCAGCATTGTACATCATAAGAAACGTGAAGGTAGGCAGAAAAAGACATTTTGTTTTTAATCAGGAACACAGTGAACAGTGTTCCTTAGGGAAGGTGAAGGTTATTTTTTTTTGAGAAACTAGGTGACAGGCAAGAGTGCTGATTGTTATATCACAGTGTATTCAGTATAGTGGAGTCATAGGAATAAGAGTCACCAGACAGGCCAGAACCTGAATGTTTTGTCATATAAGTGATAGTTAAATCCAAGAAAACTCAACTATGGAGAACAGAAAGATTTGACTTTGCAAAGGATAACTGATATTTTCAGCTCTGGTGAAAATTATACCTCTCAGAGGAAAATAGCAACAGTGGAAAATGTTGAAGTGCAAATATTTAGAAATGGCATATCAGTATATAAATAAATAGCTTTAGGATAAAAGCATAAAAATATTTCTGATTAAAAGGGAAAGACAATCATGGAACATTCAGATATTCCCCAGACAGAAATTTGTGATGCTCGATCTAGAAATAAGAAAAAATCCACACCACAAGTTAGTCATGACTTTGCATCTGGAGGACAAAACTCTTCCAAGGGCAAGGCAGAAACCTCTGAAAACAGGACAATATCTGCGTGGCACAGTGCCACAAAGAGACATCTGAGCTAGCTGAGATACTGCAAACAGGTCTGTCCAGATTCCACAGGGTTTTTCCAAGCAAATTAGATCAGCTGAAAAGAACATTTTTGGGATGGCTTATATACATGGATGTAACTTAACACATTTGAAATTTAAGGTTCTGCGCCGTACTGGGTAGTGGTACTGCAAGCAGTCAATCAAAAGCTAACTTTGAAACAGGAACTGAAATGAAATGCAATATAATCTCAACAGCTCTACACTCACAGCAGGTGGTAAAGTCACTGCCATTCCAGCTGCTTTTAGAAGGGTTAACGTGGAGATCAACTATCAGTCAGTAAATGCTGGAGGAATAAAAACACAGCAGGTCAAGGAGAAATGTAGTTCAGAAGAGCGAGTCAACAACATATTTTTAGGGAATTACCCAAGTGGATGAAAAAGAACTCCAAAGGATATGACTGAAAGGCAGTGACTGCCAGGTAGGAAAACAGTAATGAAATAGGAAAAGCCTCTTCTATCAGCATGATTCAGAATTCCCACTCTTCATTACCTAGGCCTGAGACAACCGGATTGATTCCAAACCCGCCCTCGGACCTGGTTTGATAACAGAGTTGCACCTGTGGACTCCAGCCCTGTGCCCTCTGAAATTACAACCTCTCTGAGGAGGTGGAGGCTCGCCAGATCGTGGAGACATTTCCACATTGCTCAGGAAAATAGGGTAGAGACGTCCCAGAGACGTTCTGTCCCCACAGTGCTGTATTAGCAGGGTTTAGGCATCTGTTGGCTCGGGGAGATAAATCCTCTCCAGGTTAGAGCTGGCTGTGAGCGTGAACATCTCTGTAGCAGGCTTGCCTCTGCACGCTTCGCAAGGGTGAAGACAGCTTGGGTCTTTTTTTCACTGGTATGTTACATATATGTGTAATATACCCACTGAAACGAATTTTTAAAAGGTGTGTACTAAATCTAAGTGAAATTTTTGAATGCCTCCTGTGTATTAGATTCACACCTTATCACGTGATTAGAAATCCTGCTATATTACCAAAAATGGAATACCCTTTTTAAGTTTCCATCAGCAGTGGGAAACAAATTAAAGGCAAATTTTACCAAGTCTAACATCAGATTTTATGAAGGCAGTCCAAAAGCCAGATGAGTAGCTTACAGGAGGATCGCAGTATTAAGGTCAGGCAAGCTGAAGATTATAATATAGCCAAAGATTTAAATAAAGGCAGTAAATGCATGCTTTCTTAGTGCCTGGATGTGCCTGAAAATAATACTGTTTTCAATTTCTGAGGTGGAAGTGTGGGATCTACCATTATTAGAAGTGCTCTTCTTTCCTCTCCCTTTCTGGTAGAAACTTATTTAAGGAACATGATTGTTTCAGCACAGAAATTGTAACAAATCATTGTGTCCTGGATCTTTAAGGATCTGTGTGCAGAAAAGTAATTGCTGATGAGCTTCTGATATGGGGTGAAAATCCTCAATAACTCAGTGAGAGACTCTGTGATGTTCTGCTGTGAGCCAAAGAAAATAACTTTAAATTTAACTGAAACGAGAACTGAATCAACCTGAATGAGATTACTTTCAGAGGCATGTTCTCTGGGTAAAAGGAGCTTGAGGAAACACAAAAACCAAAAGTCAATTGTGTAAATGGGGAAGAGGAAAAAACAAACCAACAAACCAATAGCACAGAGTTCAATCTCATTTTAACAAACGCCCATAACAGTTAATCTATGGTAACGAACAGGTATCTGATATCTGTATATTCACTGTCAAATATGAATAAGTTTTCAGTATGCTGTTTAGATAATATAAAACAATTACAAAACTGGAGGAAAAATTAGGCTTCTGAAATCTAAAAAAAAAAAAAAAAACAAAATGTGGGACAGAAAGAGAAGTATTTTTTTANTGAGACAGTAAGAGTAGTATTTTTCGAAAGAAAAAATACAGATGATAATTTCCATCATGGAGTCTGAGATGCTAAAAAGCATTTCTTGTGTGTGACAGCTGTATTAAGTCTGCAGCAGCATCCCAAATGCCTTCTAATTCCCTCAGATATATCCAAAGCGTTGGAACAACCATTATCGTTCCTTCCGTGAACCTCAGCTTAGCTTCTGAAGCACAGGCCCATTGATCAGTCTGATCAAACATTTTAAATGTAACCTGTCACAAGCTATTACTATTTTATTTCTATGTGTAGCTCTATCGTCCAGTAGCAGCCAAAGAGAATAATAATAATGCTATGCAATTACTCTGAGAGCTCAACTCTATGTTAGATGGAAGCAAGGCAACTTAAATAGATTTTCTCATTATCTAAAATAACATTTAGAAGCAAAAAAATACAAAGCCATCTTACTAGATCATTCTTCCCATATGGATTATCTGGTCATGGTTTAGTTTGTGCCAGTAAACAAAAGCTTAGTTTATAAAATGTACAATAGAATATACAGTGTGTATTTGTTTTTCTTCATACAGGACATGGTTCCCCTCCGGACATTCATCAGATTTTTTCAGTCAATTTTTATTTTGCCTAAAAATAAAAATTTGCAGGTGTCATTTTTATCTTCCCCATCCTGAATGAAATTATCATTAGTCTCAGTGCAAGTCTCATCCTTTCTATTGAAAAACCATGGTTGTGCTGCTTATTAGCACGGAGGAGAAACCTGTCTGCACTGAACTATGCTGATCAGACTTGCATGATCCGGGTAAGTAGAGCACAGGATTAGTACTTATATTAATTGTAAATAATACAAATAAGTGCAGACAAGACTTGAATCTGCCTCATTCAAAGGAAGAAAATTTTCCAATGACTTGCAAATCAATTCATATTCAAATTCGTAGCATGTGATTCTCGGAATAGTACCCTGAAATCCTTTTTACCTCAGTTACAGAGACAGTAAGTTGTGTCAGCCACTACAACAGCAGAAAAGGAACAGTGGCACTGTTTATACTGGAATCAAACAGTTTTGGCTTTGCATGCTGTTTGAGCAATTGAGTGGTGAGCAAGCTTTAAAATTGTTATTATATTAAAAATACATATGAATAATTCAATCTCTTAATTGTCAAAGGTTGGTAAGGAGAATCAGAACAGTCACATTCCATTTCTTTTAACAGCATGATAGAAAGTTTTTGTACACAATTAATGCAATGCTTATCTGAAAATGAGAGATATGGTCTGAGAAGTAAAGAATTGCCTCTGTTGTGTTGAACCATGGGGAATTTCTGGAAGATTTACAATTGTGTTGGCTCATTGCTTAATCGGATGGCAGAAAGATGTTCTCAGTATGTATTCCTTTCTTTAATGAAAGAGGTGATTAACCCATGCCAAATGCTATCTCTAAATTTTCTCCAACTACCTAGCAAAGTTATATTTAATCCATCTACGGATGCACAGTATGTTCTGCTGATGTAGTTGCTAAAAGACGTTTTTCATCATTTTTAATTTTTGAAGAATAAATATTTATCATAGTCACATCTTTTGAGAAAAGCAGAAGAGGCATGAAGGACTCTGTACAGTTGAGCTCTTGGCACGTCTAGTAGCAGCATTTTAAAATGCTCCTGTCTCCAGTTGTCTGTCCTGCCCCACTGCCAGATGTTATTTAATGGCAGTGTGAAAGCAGCAACAGAAGGGAATTTGCTCTTTGTCAGCTCGCTTCTATCTGATTTTTTTCCTTTGTTCTGATTCTGTTATGGGAGTGGTAATTGCTAGTGCTGGGAATAGAATCCAAGGCTGTTTCTTAAACCACCATTACTAATTCCATCAAAGCACTTACGCCACAACTCAGACTGCTTCAGAATAACTTTGCTCTGCAATCCTCTGCTCTGCCTGGGGAACTCTCCTGACAGTTCTGATCCACTGGAAAAGTAGAAATGTCAACTTAAAAAGTCAGACTTGTATCTGCATTAGTCAGAGCTTTCTTAGCAACTGACTCACACATGCGGAATTTTCTCTCTGTGCAGATAAGTCAGGATTGTGAATGGGTATTTTTTCTGACCTGTTGAAGGCTTCAGTTTCCCCTTATTAGCATAAAAACATTTTCTTATCATTTTCTTCCTCAGCGCCTCACTTCTGCCCGGTCAGTGTTTTGAATTTCAAATGGCTGTTTTCCCGGGCCTGAGCATCTGTCGGGGTGGGCTGGGTGGTGGAGCATGGGAGGGGGAGGCCTTGTTCCTTCTTTGTTTGTTGCAGTGTACAGTTTCATACTGGAATTATTCTTGCACTCAGCTGGGAGGGTCAGCTTAGAGCTAAGGCAAGTAGGAGCCGTGAAATCGTGCGAGATGCTGCTCCTCTCAGTCAGGAGGCTGAGCACAACCTGAGGGGTTCTTGTTGAAACACATGTGTCAGCCTCTGTTCGCTAGTTCTTGGTGAGGTGTTTGAGAAACCTCACGGGTGCCAGTTCCTTCTGGCTGACAAGGATGCTTCCCGTGTGTTTTTCAGGTGAATTGGTTGCTCACCAGTTAGAGTAAGAAATTGTTACAAGCAAAGTATCAAGGCTTCGTGCGAATGACACCTGCCTGATCTTTCACCCGGAATTAACTTATGTGAAAGGCTATGAAAAGAGAATATCTTTGACAGTGAAGGACAGAAAATATTTGGAAAAAAGTACTAGACCACTGTACCCCACTTTCTGGAACAGATGTCCTTAGTCATCAAGACACCTTTGTTTGTCTTTCAGGCATAGCTGTGGCTTCATGATTAACAAACTTCATTAATGAAGCTCTTGAGCATTAATAAGGGAAACTTCATTTGTCTTTTAAAGCTATTCACCTTTAGAATCTTAACTGCAGGGAGATCTGGACTGCTGTTTTGCAGGAAATATCACCATTTTGTTAGTCTTTTCAAAATGCAGTGTTAAGTATCAAACTTGGTTTGGGGGAGAGGAGAGAAATTGCCTAATGTCAGCATACTATTTTTTAAAAATAATTTTAAAATGTTTATTTCGTTTCAGCTTTATATGTAGGGAATGGAAACTTGTTCTCAAATGAAAATCTCTATTATCTATATCAACTCCCTGTTCAGCACAAAAATAAAACACAGCCCTGTTCCAACCACTATGAAGAAAGCTAACTCTACCCCAGCCAAAACCGGCAAACAGTGTTAGGAAAGAACGTA
>VYZQ01056988.1:0-10449 GCA_013400655.1 Mystacornis crossleyi
AAAAATAATTTATATTATGCTATAATATAAATAACTTATAACACTATCCCGTATCACCACAGGTTTGGAATGAACAGATCCAGAGCAGCTCTGCCAAGAAAGACTTGGGGAGGCTAGAGCGGGAGAGGCTGGACATGACCCGGCCATGTGCACTCACACCCCAGAAAGCCGAAGGTGTCCTGGGCTGCATCCAAAGCAGTGTGACCTCAGGGTGAGGGAGGGGATTCTGCCCCTCTGCTCTGCTCTGGTGAGACCCCACCTGCAGTGCTGCATCCAGCTCTGGGGNGCATCCAGCTCTGGGGTGCCCAGCACAGGAAGGACAGGGATCTATTGGAGCCAGTCCAGAGGAGGGACATGGAGGTGATTAGAGGCATGGAGCACTTCTCTCATGAAGAAAGGCTGTGAGAGTTAAATCTGTTCAGCCTGAGAAAGAGAAGACTTTAGGATGAATTAATTATGGCCTTCTAGCACCTGAAAGAAGACTTCACGAAAGATAGGGAGAGACTATTTACAAGACCATGTGTTGACAGGATGAGGAAAAATATCTTCAAAGACAGCCGGTTTAGATTAAATATCAGGAAAATGTCCTTTACTGGGAGGGTGGCGAGGCACGGGAACAGGTTGCCCAGATAAACCATAGATGCCCCATCTGTGGAGGTGTTCAAGACCAGGTTGGATGGGGCTCTGAGCAACCTGGTCTGGTGAAAGGTAACCCCACCCACAGCAGATGGGTTGGAACCAGATGATCTTCAAGGTTCCTTCTAACCCAGGCCATTCTGTGATTTTACATTTACACCCCATCTCTGAGCTGAAGAATAAAAGACAGCTTATGCATAATATGCTATTCAAAGACCAGTCAAAAAGATAGAGGGCAAGTTCTTTTTCTTTTATAGAAAGTGCTCTGGGAGCTTTACTGTCCATACAAGTCACTGGGATGTTAAACCTCCAGAAAGTCATTAGTCTTTATGATCTACTCTGTGCCATGATCCATCCAGCTGAGTTACCTTGTTGTTGTAGGGTCAGAAGGTAATGCTTTCAAAAACATTGGTAAATACCTTTCTGAAGAGACCTCTAAAATACTGAAGGGAAGTTTTCCTATTAATAAGGGAACAAAGGAGTGAAATATTCAAGCATATTGATTAGTAGTAAAGCCAGTATGAAAAGGATGGGGTTTTTAAATGTCTATTTCCTTTTCACAAGTAATCTATAATTTTACCTCATAAAAAGATAGTCTTTAATGGATAAAGTAATTGAAACAGGTTATGTGTTAAAAAGAACCCGTTAGGAAATGTAAACTTCTATATAGGCCCTTCAATCAAATTCAGAGTTTGTAAAGCATCCTACCAAGGTATAGCCAAAACTGCTATGTTGATTTATGTTAATAACTCCTGTAAGATTCCCATTAAAGCTTTCATTTGAATATAGATTGAACTAAGAACATATTCATGCAGAAAACCCCTGTGTACTGAGTAGTTATGAGAAACAAATGAATATCAATTTCCTCGGTAATGTTTTGTTACTTATAGCTATAGCTGTCAAAGTGCCTGGTGAGCCATAAAGGACATACTATTATATATCTGAATAGAAAGATCAGTCTTGAAGAATGATGAACTTTAGTAACCATATCTTTATATAGAGAGTTCAGCTCCAGTATCCACTAATTCAGTGACTGCAGGTTAGAAGCTGAGATGGAGCAAGTACGCAGCATAACAGCAAACAATCATGAACTTCTAGAGTTTTTTTCCACAACAAAATCCTCATTATTAAAATTCACTGAGACCAATTTTCTTTCCAAATGCATTACACCCTGGGGAAAGATTTTTTTAATACTTTGTTGAGTCTGAGAGGGAGATTGGTTGCACTTGCTGCACAAATGCCTTACAAAATGGCTGATTCTACAAAAAAAAAAAAAAAAGATTAAGATCCTTGATATTGGGCTAGTAAGCATTTTACAGTCAGTCCCTTATCTCAGAGGCCAGATACGGTAGCAGTGGCTGTGTAATCTGGAGCCACTGGTGACCCTATATGTGGGGTCAAAGGATGGGTCTGAGTACTTGGCTGATGCCTGAGGTGCCACCAAAAACACAGAGGCTAGACAAAATAAGGGAATAAAAGGTAGGTATTTATTTGAAGGGCCTTCAAAGGTACAGCTTGATCCTTAGACCTGATTTATCTCTTTATAGCCTTCATATGGATAAAGCTAAAATACCAAAAATCAGTGTTTCCAAGAGAGCAGGGCTTTCTTTCTTCCATTTCTCCAAAGCATGCCTCCTTTATATGGCTAAATTCAGATTAGTCAGTCATGTCATGAGGTAGCAGAGACCACCAAAAAGTGGACATATTTTTGGCATTAAACAGCCTTGGGTCCTCTGTTGAAGCCAGAAACCCCAATCTATGTTGAGCCCAGAAAGAGAAGCTTAACAAACATAACCTATCAGACTAAAGAAGAGAGCCAAGCTCATGTCACAGCAATAATCCTTCTCAGGATTTCACCAGTGCTGCTGGTTAAACTGTCAGGCATACTGATTTTCCTGACATTTTCTCAGCATTTCAGCTGAAATTGCTTTTTCAGTCCATGCCATTTATTACCCTGTTAAAACTTGAATGTTATTATCAAGAAAAAGGAACCTCTCTTTTTCTGTCAGAGGTGAAGACTGTTTCTACTCATGTCATTAATTATCAGCCCAGGTTTCACAGACCATCTTGCAGGGTCGTAGTCATTAATATCAAAGCCATGCATTAAAAAACATCAAGAATTCTAAGTCATACGTGGATGTTCTGAGCCCATTTTGTGAACCACACCTAAGTCGTCATAAAGGACTAAAAGAATTTTCATAAGCTAAAATAAGTTTTTCTTTTCCTACTTGTGTCAAGTTTATATTCCCGGGGTAAAGAGGTTCTGATGCTGAAGGTAGCGTGCTAATGGGGTTTTTCTTCTACTTACCACAGACATAAGCTGTAGTATAATAATTAGTCTAGAGATGCTATTTGGCAGAAAAGTTTCCAAAAGCTGTTGAAAATATAGGAAGAAAAAGAATGAGTGATAACTTCTGGTTTTCCAGTAATTCCCTATAACAAAGACATTCTTCAGAGTATCTGGTAAGTGCTGGCAGCATCTCTTTGTATCTCCACTTCCATGTCTTTAGACAGTAAAATGTAGTTATTAATCTAAAACCATTTGCAATGTATCATGGGCCACATGCACCAGGCAGCACTTATATGTTGGTAATTCCCCCGTCAGTGTTGCTTTTCTTACTTGCCAGCCAAAGTGGTTGCTTGACACTGAATTTTATATAAACACTGCCTAAAAACTTGAGGTATTCTTTCCCCTAATGCTACTGCAACAAACAGCTATTTTATAGCAATGCATGGTTTTAAAAGAGAAGATTTTCAAGTGCAGTGTGGTCAGCTGTTATGAATAAATTAGAAAATAAAAATTAAAATTGGTAGCATAGAACACAGCTGTAAATGTTCTGCCCTGGATACCCCACTGATTTAAAAAAAAAAAAAAAAAAAAAGGAAGAAAGTGACTTCATTTTCCACCCAGCACAAATCAAAGTCCATTTGTTTCTCTCTGCATTCACTGATGTTTTGATTTTTTATCATTATCGTGGTCAAAGACATCCCTCCTATCCCATTACTCATCCCTCCTGTCATTAGTCAATGGCGTGCTGTGGAGCTTCATCACAAGCAAGGGGAGAGATGTTAAGTGAGAGTATCTCTCTTTTCCCTTCACTTCACACATCTGCACACTTTGCTTAATTGCAAAGCACACTTTGCTTAATTTTTATTTTTAGATAATCAGATTTTAATCCATTTCTTGGCTATTGAAAAAGTGTAAGATAACACTTCTTTTCTTTGATCCTGAATCTGCAAACATATCCACGTCTCATGCAGTACAAAACCACATCAGGAAAAAACATACATGAAATATTTGAGACCTAGATATTTATTTTCCAATAGTATTTTTTCCTGTCTGATTGGATTTCTTCTCATTACTCTTATGACAGTGTTTCATTACAATTTGGTATGAGAAAAGAAAAAGTCATGTAATTTCCATATGTCTAGTATATTTGTGTGTTTCTGGTATTTATAGGCTAGAATACATTAATACACTGGTGTTTGTACTCAAAATTATCCGAAGACTCTCTTGAAGCATGAGGTTCTCTCATTAAAATATGGTGCTGTCTTAAAGCAGCTCTAACTTATGGCAAGAATATGGAGATCAGAGGGTTAATGGGAGCTAACCCATTTCATATAAGATTAACAGAGGAAGAAACTGAAAAAACATGCAACACTGATATGAAAACACTAAAAATAATAATATTCAAATTTCTTCTTTTAAATTATAGGTCTTCTGATACTTTAACATGCAAAACCTTGTATTGGGTGGCAAGGTTTGGTGATGGGGGGCTACAGAGTGGCTTCTGTGAGAAGATGCCAGAAACTTGCCCCATGTCTGATGGAGCCAACGCCAGCTGATGCCAAGATGGACCTGCCAGTGGCCAAGGCCGAGCTCATCAGTAATAGTGGTAGCACCTCTGGGATAGCAGAGTTAAGGAGGAAAAGAAAAAAACGTGGCCATAGCCAAAAAGAGGAGTGAGAATATGCAGCAGGAACAGCCATGCAGACACCAAGATCAGTGGAGAAGAAGGAGCAGGAGGTGCTCCAGGTTCCCCAGCAGGGATTCCCCTGCAGCCCATGGTGCAGCCCATGGTGCAGCCCATGGTGAGGCAGCTGTGCCCCTGCAGCAGCCCATGGAGGTCCACAGGGGTGCAGAATCCGCCTGCAGCCCATGCAGCCGGTAGGTGCCCAAAGGAGGCTGTGGTGCCGTGGGAAGCCCATGCTGGAGCAGGCTCCTGGCACTCATGGACCCATGGAGAGAGGAAGCCATGCTGAAGCAGGTTTGCTGGTAGGACCTGTGACCATGTGAAAGGGACTCTTGCTGGAGCAGTTCTTGAAGAACTGCAGCCCGTGGAAAGGACTCATGTTGGAGACGTTCCTGGAGGGCTGCCTCCTGAGGGAGAGACCTTAGGCAGGAGCAGGGGAAGAGTGTGTGGAGTCCCGATGTTCATAGTGTCTCAGGGGGCACGGAGCTCATTGTTTTTTGTGTCAGCTGCCTCTGACTTCAGGGATCTTAACTGCTCTTCTCAAAATCAGTATACATAAATCCATATGAGAATTTCAATACCATCTTCCTATTTCTCTGGTTTTTTCCTACAGTATAAGCACCATTCATGTCAAAGGCTAGCTGCACTTTCATGAAGTGGATGCATTCTCACTATGAGAATAAAACGGCTATATAATGGCAATTGAATATTTACTATCCTGATATTTTATGTCTGGCCAAGCATTTACAGCAAATGAGTGAAATTATTCTCATCAGTGGTGAAACATATGCTAGTTTTTTTTTTTCTCTTCCTCATCTTCAGTAGCCATACAGAAGGCGCTAAAAGGGTTAAAATTAAGATTTTATTCCTTTTGTGCAATCAAGAAGCCATTTAGCTAAAGAAAATTACAATAATGCTTTGAGCTTTCCAAATTACCTACAAATGCATTGTTCTGCAAATCTTGTCAAAAATCTCAGGAATTTCAATACTCAGAAGCTGGACCGGCAAGAGGAGTATGGTCTGGGAGGAGGCTTTCCCGGGTAGCCCAGCAGAGCATGATGTATTATACTGCACTCTGCTGATCCTGTTCTGGGAAGAGGGTTGGGTATTACTCCCTGAAGGTCTCAGACTAGTGGAAGCTGTATTTTTTAAAAGGGCAGATTAACAATAAGAGGACTTTTTTTTTTCTGTCAGCTTAATGTGAGGGGGTTTTTTGATGTTTACCATGACTCTTTGAAACTCCTCTGTCAAGCATTTTGGATGCTAAAATAAGCTGTGAGGAGGTGGGCTGGCAGTGAAAGAACAAATAGTAAAAATATGTGCATGAGAAAGACAAATGGAGATCTCTGTCACATATCACAAAAAGTGCAATAAAAAAAAGGTGTAAAAATGGGTTTTTAAAAGTCTGCTAATTTTAAATGTTTTCCTGCTTCTGGTGGATTTTTCCAATAGCAAGACTGTTTTTTAAAAAATAATTCTTACATAATTGTACATATTTTAAGTGGGTCCACTATATTTTTTCAAGCTTTCCCCTAAAAATGTGTATTCTTATGTAATAAATATAAGAATTCTTTAGGAAGTGAATAAAAATCATGAGATATTTTTAACAATATTCTAGTGCTTTCCAGAGATCACAAATAGGGAATCAGAAGTAGAAAACCCTATGATGTCCATGAGTTCTTGATGTAAAGTGAACATTGGACAGCATTATTTATTGTCTCTATCATAGTTTAGTCCCTCATAATATTAGAAGAAATTTAATTTATTACTGACTCATTCAAGCTTTTAGTCTGTTCTTTGGTGTTCTATTGAGAAAAGATGTAACTGAATACACTTTAATCAAATTACTGTGCATTTTTATAGAGATTTTTGCTTTTTGTTGAACCCAGAAAATAAATTTATAGAAATACTCTATGCTGTTGCCTACCTAATAATGCAACTGCATCACAGATCTCATCTTTATTACTGGCAAAAGCATTTAGTTCTTCAGCATTCAAACTTTAATGCTGAAAAAGCTTGCAAAAAAATTAAATTCCATAGAAGGGTGAGGGGGCATAAGTGTTTTCTTTTTTCTGTTAGTACTATGATGCATGAGGTGAGTGGTTAAATTGCTAAGGTTTATGCCTAACATATATTTAGCCTAATTAGCAAATGAGGTCAGCAATTAGAGAACTAAAGGGAATCAGTGCATGAGTCTAGCTATGTTGTAAAGGTTATAAGGAAAAACAGCACAAGCTAAAATCTTTGCATTAGCCTTGAACTGCAGTGACAAATTGCCAGGAAAAAAAAATCCGCTACAAAACTTCCTCACAGAGGACAGAAAAAACCATTTGATCAATGTCTTTGATCATTGGAGTGGCTGATCAGCAGGGTAATGATATGGGAAATTACATATTCATTGAACACATCCCACACATCATTTGCTAAACTGGTTTCCATCTGGCAGGTGGGGTGGGAAGGGAAGTGGGGGTGCTCTGCCCTCTCTCGGGGGAGTCACCACAGGCTGCCTCCGTGCTGCCAGCAGAACCTGCGCAAGCAAACAGCACAGATTTGATCCCCACCACTGTTTGCGGTTTTAATTCTCATTTTGCGTGGTAGTGTACAACTTCTCTGACTCCTCGCTTCTCCACCACCTGCAAACTAAGCAGGATAGATGGTCTAAACCCCCTGAGCCACCCATGAGGCATCATCTTCAGTAGTCCTGGAAATACTTCAGAGTCTTCTATAATCCAGTTTCTGGACACGAATCACAAAGGGAGGAACTTAATATAAAGGCATAAAAGAGAAGCTGTCTTTAACGAGCACATGGCTCTCTGTCATAACAAATTACCCTGTGATGCTCATGATTAATTGTGCTGCCACTTGTTGTATGGCAGCACAGTAATGCAAGCCAAATAGGCACAATGTAAGACTGTCTCCAAAATTAGTAAGCTTTATAAATGTAATATTTATCACTGTCTGCCAGATGTGACAATCCTTTGACATATATGTGATCTTGCCTGCGGTGTCCTGAATTAAAATGGATCATATAGAGTCCTGGTTCAGTGCAGGGCCAATGAACCTATGCAAGCTGATGAGCCAGAAGGTGCTACAAATTAAAACGAGTTTGTGCCAACCTCTCCTGAGCTATTCGTGATATTATTGTGTTCCACTCTGCCTCTTTTTAAGATATTCTGTCACCATGCTTTTCCATGTGCGTCATCTTCTTTTATTCTTTGAATACATTTTCTTGCAATTGAGATTTTTTTTCTTTCTTGTACCCAGTACGAATATTTCGCACCTGTTTCCAGATTACTAATGTGGTGCTATTAAAACAGAGTCACAGTAGCACCACAGAAACGTCAGTCCAAAGAGTCCAAATTCTTTGTTGAAATCAAAGTATCGGTTATGTGTGAAGAGTGCAGATCAGCCCCAGGTACTCTGCTTCTTGGGCTTACAGCATGAACACTCTACGTCAAGTAATAAGCTATGGAGGTATATATTAAGAAAAGCATGTAATCTGAACAAAAAAGTTTCTAAACTACCACATCATACTGCCTATTAATACCGCATCACCTGCTGTCTTCAAATATGTTGCTTTACATTATTTTTCAGGGGAAATTTCTCAAATTTTTCAGAGTTTTTTTTCAGAGGTAAATCTAAAAATTAGATGGACCATGTTTCTGGAATGTTATTAGGAATTCAGGTAGCCTTTGAAAATTTGGGCTTTGATATTTACTGAACTTTGATCTCCCTGGGGTCCTACCACAGGAAGGACAATCCAGACAAACTGTGCTTTTGTGAAATTCTCTTTCTAACATTAATGGAGGCTATAACCTCGGGTTCTGGAGTAGACACAAATATTTTTGCTCTGCAACCCGACTAACTGCACAACCACTGAACATTTTTTCCACTCCCTGGAAGAGCAGGTGACTAACAGAGTGATGTGGGTTTGTCTGAGCGCTGTAGGCACTGCGCAGCTATGCTGAAAGTCACGCCATCTGCTTTTACACAACTGTGTCTGCAGACCTAGGAGAGCAGGGTTTTTAATGGTATACTCAGCAGAAGAATATGGTGTTCTCAATGAGTAAGCTGCAAAAAATCAGGACAAAGTGGTTTGCAGAGCTGTATAGTATGGCAAACTAGGACTGGCTTACATGGACCAGAGAGACCATGGTCTACCTAAAAGAGATTCAACTTGCAATCCTTCTGTCAGTAAAAATGATATAAAGGACTATGTTTTTCTGCTCAAATCAGTTATTGAAAAAAAAAATCTATGTATAGAGAGAGGTTTAGAATAATTATTTAATCTCAGAAGTTTATCTAAGATGAAAGAGATGGGTTTTCAGAAGAAACACTGAAGCTCTGCTTCTGGAAGGAAATGCATTATTTAGCTTATTAATGGAGGGGGTAAAATCACCTAGTGAAAAGAGCAAAGAGAAAATTTAGGAAACAGTCGTAAAAATAGTGACTCAAGTCCTTTCCTGGATCTCTTTTTTTTTTTTCCAATTAACTAGGGAAACCACAAGTAGTGCAGTCAGAAAATGTTCAGCACTGACAGATGGAGACATGAAAGGATTCATCAGAATTATCTGTGGCATCACTTAACTTTTTTAATACTTGAAAAAGAAAATTCCTTCTTTCTGGAAACCGTAATTTTACTCCTTTTTCTGATTTTTTTTACTGTAATGAATTACTGAATTTTTTGGATAATAGATGTTTGGTTTAACCTAAGGACCATGACATTTATAACCTGTGGAAATGCACCAAGGCTGACCCCAGTTCATATTATTTTTTCTGCAGCTCAGAGCTCTGAAATAAAAAATTATTAATTGTGGATGCATGATATATTGTGTAAGTTAGGAAAGAACCCACCCATACCAGTGTTCCACTGCTAAGGGAAACAATGAAATGTGTGTTTAATAAATCCAAGCCCATTTTTGAGCTTAAGCATTTGACCCACTCCATATTACTCCCAAGGCAAGAATGTAAAAGCTCAGTGTTACGAATATAGCAGCACACCTTTTATGTAATGGAAATGAAAGAGAAGAAAGTAATTCTGTCTTTCTAATATATAATGAAGAAGCAAGCAACATTTTTGTAAAAAGATTCGTTAGCCAGGCCACAGCTTTCAACCCAGAACCAGGACATGCAGGTTCACTTGCCTTCAGAGTGTGTAAGCGCATATCTCTCTTCTTGAAAAGTTGTCTCATTCCTGGGCAAAAGGCTGCTCTGAGACTTGAGGGGTACTGCTTTCCTCACCTGCTGAAAGTCTAACACTGCAAAAACTTCAGGTTACTCTGGGCTGAAAAAATGTGTCAGACGGTTGACTTGATATTCATTTGAAAGAATAGGAGAGTTGGGCTCCAGCTAGGCTTGATCATTCATTTTATGCAACTTATTCTTCATTATCAACTGCTGAAACAGTGTTTCAGAACAAAGGCTGTATGTAGGGCCCAGAAAAAGCTGCAGGCTGCCATCCTGCTGTGTCTGTTTTTCTCTGTGAACCCTGGCTTCCGTCCTGCACTGTGGGGAGGAAAAGGAAAGATTCACAACCACGTCAAGACTGAAACACCTTTGGGTGTCCAGGTAAGGGGGCTGAAAGAGCACATCAGAAACAAGAGGTATCTCTGGCACATGTGTATTGCAGGGGTAATTTGCAGCTGACTGAGAAGATTCTGAATGTGTGACCAAATCTTGTATAAGTTTCATAAGGCTTGTCTTGGATCTGTACGAGTTACGTTTGACTTCATTCTAATCTGGTCATGGTTTTAAAATGTCTTTAGACAAGGTAAGAGACCTTGCAAATAGAGGTGACATAATTCAGAAGGTTTTTGTTGTTGTTGTTGGGGTTTTTTTG
>VYZQ01056990.1:10419-27008 GCA_013400655.1 Mystacornis crossleyi
CTTGGACTTGGCTGCACGTGTTTCCCACACAGGGGTTCTGCATATGGTTTGAAGGACCATGGACATGGTACATGCTGAAGCTGACTTCTGCTGTGAACTAGTCAGTGTGTTTGTGTGCATTTTCTAGCATTCTCCAGCCTCCCCAAAGCCACACCACCAGTAAACATTGTGTCCTTCAGTCGCTGGTGCTATTAGAAGAGCCAGTGAACCAAGGGTAATTATGAAGGCAGAATTATTTTTCCATGTTTTTACGTAATACGTTCAGTCATCTTGAATTACTACTAGTATTTTTCCAAATTGAATTGAGGAATGCAGGGGGTTCTGTTGCTATATCCAGACACTTAAAATGAAAGACTTCTAATATGTTCTCCTTGGCACAGGTTATTGCTCGGGAGGCATTCAAGGAGGATCAGAGCCACTGGAATTAGAATGATGGTCTTATTGTCACTCATTTTACATTTCTCTTGGAAAAGTCACCTTTCTGGCAATGATTTTTTTCCTCCACTTTTCAAAAAGGAATATCAATAAAACCTGGAAATTTGAACGTAGATTTCAAAGATTTATATTTAAAAATGTAAAATCAAGTTAATAAGGCAATTCTGACCAAAATTGTCTTTTGTTTGGTTTCTTGATAACAGAACTTGGAGATAAAATTAACAGAACATTTCTTAAGTTGATAGATACAGTTTTAGATTTAGAATTATTTTAAAACATCAACAAAAGATACCTCATTTTGCTCTTAAAAGCTCTGGTATCAGGCAATTATTTAAAAATAGGGGTATTTCTCATTNGCTTGGCTTTGGTTTTTTCATTACACTGGGAGCTTTTAAGTTTGGGGATGTAACTTAATAGGATCTGATTTAATAAGATGCCAGCAGGTACTACAGGACATAGATAGTTGAAATAATTGTTCGTAAATGCTTTTTAATTGTTCCTAATTCTTTTAAATTTAATAAATATATCTCCAGTACTTACTGTAGAGCATTTTATTTCAAATTTTCTATTTTGATCTAAAAGTTCCCTTTGTATTAGACTCTTGCTCATCCAGCCTATGAAGTTAAGCACTGAAAGTTCTGCTGCTGCCAGGGGGTCAAGGGGAAATGTCACCTACCAAAAGTCTGACTGAGTGGTTTTAATTGCTATGTGCTACTAATGTGATGAACTGCCACACAGGACAGGTGTGATAGGACGTTTATTCAGTGTTCCCTAGCTTTCGAGTGTCCTTGTCATGTCCAAACAGAGGACTGACATTTCTGTCATCAAGCCTTGGGTTAGAATCTCAAGGTAGTTTGAAACAAACAATTTTGTGAACTTTATGATGATGATTAAAGAGAAAAGAAGTTCTACCCTCTCCATAACATTAATGACAGACCAGATAATACGTTTTCCAGCATCGAAACGAGGTTAAGCACTTTGAAAGCCAAGGCATATCAACAGAAGTGAAATTGAGCTTTTCAGAGCAGACTATCCAATCATCTCACATAGCAAGCAAATCACTCTGCTCAGTGATTTTATAATGTAGAATGTTTTTAGAGTGCTGTTGCAAACTTCATATCACCCTGAAGTGTAAGCCACCATAGGCCTGCTATGCAAATGACCCTATTAGGGACAGCCGAACAAGTGACAAATTTGCACACAGATTGCCAGATAAAGTAGCACAAATTCTATGAGTAGCTGTGCTATTTAACCCTTCCAGGTTTGTGAAATACCCTTCTCTAATGATGCTCATATTGTTATTCCAATCAGAGATTACATCCATTCACTTCAGAATTTTAAAGCCAGTGTGGGAAAACATCAGAAAATGTAATTTATCATGCATTTGCAGTAAGCTGTAGTGACTGAATTGACATTCATTTCCTTCTCCTACAATTTTTTTGGATCACTTTTACAATTTGGTCATGAATTTGGGAAGAGCAATGCCAAGCTATTCTACACTCTTCCCAGAATTGTGCTGGTGATGGTTGCTGTGTTTGTCAAAGGGGGAGAGAACAATGTTCGTTTTCCCAAAATTGTAGATCCACTTTAACAAATTACAACCTGTTTTTGCACCTCAAACCAATCAGAGCTATGCTGGAGGAAAATTCAGTGAGCAATCCTCATCAAATGTTCTTCCCAGGCCACTAAGACACTGGGTACTTGGCTTTTCTAACCTTCTTATAAAGAAATAATGACATTTCAGCATATGACATTATTTAAAGTCCAGGCTTGAGGTGTAATTTCTCATGTTTTTAAAGTTTTCATATTTTTAAAATCTTTATCTTCCTCTTCATGGCCAGGTAATTTTGCAGAATGGAGTGAAAGGAGGGTATGGCTATATAGTTACTTGTTTTTACTTTCTAACTTGCCAGTAAGAAAACGTTGTTGCTTTTCAGAATATAAAACTATGCTGCAAAATTGGAGACTTGTGGAAGCTATGGTGTATGTTTAGTGTTTCTCAGATGGATCTGGACTTCTGTTTCTACTTTGTGGCCAGCCACAACCATGTGGCTCCAGCATAGATGATGGACAGGGAAAGCTTAACGTTTCCTTGCAAATTATCTTGTTTTAGCCAGTTGACATTGTGTCTGCGAGCTGACTTGTCCTTACTGTGACCTGCTTTATTCCTCTCAATTCTATCGGAGGAAAATGGGTCTAAATTCTGTATATATTATTTAAAGCACTTTGAATGTTTGTTTCGCATTATCATTAGAGCCTTTCTGGAGCTGTTTTTAATCCTTTGCAAACATGGTTTAATAGAAAGCACGGAGAAGAGAACAAAGTAATCTAATCTCCACGAGGATTTGCATCAGTGATGTAGGATAGGCAAAGGACATGTTCCCCAAAGCTGTAGATCCCCAGTTACAGGACTTGCCTTGTGCCTGCTGGAGCAGCAGGAGCTGTCAGGTTGCGGCTGTCCTCTGCACTACTGCTGTTGGCCCACAGAGGAGTTGTGTTCGCTTTGAGCCCCTCCTAAAGTTTGATTCCCAAAGGGATCTTCACCCTGCAGTTTCTGAGAGACATGGTGGGTGGAGCGGCTCCTTTCTTGCTTCTCCTCACTCTCAGGCTGTGCCCGTGCTGGAAAGCACCAGTAAATAGATGTCTGTGTGGGGAAGGCAGAGGGATGTTCCCTCTAAGTGTCTTTCAGTTTTCCCATCACTGAAGCCTGACAGAGACTTCATTATTTATAATTACTGTAATTTTCTGTTGCCGAGCTATAACGCCAAGTGCCTATGTCGATATTTTTACACATTTACACTATTGTCTGGCAGTTGGGGACTTTGTAAAGATGTAACTTGTGAATTCTGGGTGATTTTATGAAGCCATTGTATCATGAATGCTTTGATATGCACGTGACCCATGATAAGCTGTTGAGGCAGAACAGGGCTGAGGGCTGGGGGAGGAGGTGGTGAAGTCTCTGCTGAACATGATCTTCAGAACGTGGGTGTAGGGATGTGAAAATTCAACCTCTAAAGATTCCCTGAAGAGCTTGGAGCAGTTATATCCGGTCACTGGAGCTGCAGCATATCTAAATTGTACTCATTATTTAGTATTCTAACGTTTGCCTTGAAACACTTGTTTTACCGTTTAATTATATAGCATGCCTTTGTGTGTTCTCTCTATATAGAAAATACTTCCAAAAAACGTCATTAAGATTTCCTTTTCCATTCCCTGATTTAAATTAAACAGGACAACCTTAATATGCTGTAGCTATCTTTTAACCTTGCAGCACAGCACTATGGTAGCATTAATATTTTTTGTGAACTTGATAGTTTTGTTCAGTACCAAATTAAAATGCTAACAAATGAAAAACACTAAAGCAGAACTCAGTAACACATCATGTGTTACTGCCGCTCCTTTGACAAAATTATCTTGTTGTTCTAATGTAGCGGGATCAGCTTTACCTCTCACTCCGAAATGTCATCACATTGTAAACAGCACATACAGCATTCTGTATACATACTGTAATTGCTCTTAGGCTTGACTCGTTCTCATACTCCTTGTTTCACTGAAGTCAATGAGGTTATGTGGTTAAGTGAGAGCAAAATGTACTCCTTTCATTTAGACTAAAATGGCAAATTACATCTATGAGTGCTTCTGGGAATATAGTGAAAGTCACAATAAAATTTAAATATAATTTATGCACTGATCTGAAATAGGAAACTTTGAGTGCTCAGGAATGTTACAGAAAATTGGAGTGATTAGTGTTGAATTTTGGTCTTGTTTCTTCATTGCATTTTTACCACCTCATTACAGCTGATTACAGAATTTGAGATCTGGTATTGCTTCTTACAAAAGAGGAAAGCAGTTTTTGTCTAGTGACAAAAATGAAAGCGTTGGACTCACTCCTTACCAGAAAGAATCTTAAAAAAAATAGTTGAAGGGAATAAAATTATTTTTGTAAGATTGTTTCTTTTGAACACAGATATGGGTTGGAATTAACAACATTTCATAATAAAATATCAGAACAGTGACTTCATCATCATCATCATCATCATCGTCCATCATCATTATTTTAAATTTGAATGAAGAGCGTTATGATTTGTACAAGATGCACTGCATCAGATGTGCAACCAAGATTTGGCTTTTTCCTGTCTCAGCTTTTTCTGTTCATACTGTGGTATTCTCTGCTGTGACACATTGAATAAAATGGAAGATTATATGCTCAGACTCCAGCACCCACTCTAAGTGTGAAAAATCACCTATATGAAAGTTTTAAAGACCAGCTTCTAGGATACATACTAGCTCTTTTTATCCCGAAGTACAGAGCACTAGCAGCATTTATGATTTATCAGGCACTGCAAAGAAGAGGCTGGTGTTTTAAACACACTGCACTTGTCTGTCCCAGGCCAGAGCTGGAACCTGGACTACTGCTGGATTTTCAGTTAGTGGGGTAGATGCTGCATCCTCTAAGGGGCCAGTGAAGTCAGTGTCCTGGTGATAAAGCAAGGAAGGCTTGGACAGCCTCTGAGAAGCAGTGCTTGGTAAGATGGGACAGGTAATACTCTGGGGCATGTGTGAGGTATAGCAAGTGAGGGAAGTGGTGCAACAAAGATTTTGTGTAGATCTCAGAAATCCGTGAGTTTGGTTTAAGATGTAACTTACGGTAAACCAAACGGAGATATGAAGATGAATTGGTGGTGTGCCAAAAGTTACAGGTATTAATGTTGATTCTCAGTAGAAAGGCATGATTATCTGCTCCTCTTCACGTGTTTAGCTTTATTTGGGGGGAAAAAAAATCTAGTTTTAAATATCAATGTAATATTTCTACAATAGTGAATATTGTGCACAGAAAAAATGGACAGATCAACTGCACTGACTCACCTCTACTTAAGTAGCTGCTATTAATACCACACTGTAGAACCACCCAGTGAGTGGGTGGATGGGTGTGTAGCATTGCCCCTGGCTTTGCGTATGCAGGAAGTGGAACATGGTACCCTCTGGGTCCAGTGGCTTTCTCCTGCACTCTCAGAAGCTGTGTGGAGCTTTCTGAATGCATGCTAGAGAACTATCATTTTATATGGGCAACTTAGGTCCTTTTAGAAAGCCATAGAGCAAATAAATGCCCCAAGCTGTGGCTCTACTTTTCACCTCGTAGAGACCAAATGTAGGCTGGTTAAATGGATGAAAGGAAAATGTACCTTTTCTTGTAGCTTGGCCACAAGAAAAATAAGTTCTCTAATTGATTGGGTCAAGAGGCCCTCAGGGACCCCTGCTTGGATGAAAACAGAATGTCATTTACAGCAGAGATAGGAAATCTGATCTGACACAGCTAAAACAAATCAGGAGCCTCAGAGATTCAAGTTAAAACTAAAGTTAGAGACAAATGTGAATAGCTTAAGCTGTGAAGGGCCAAACTTTGTATACTCTGAGCCCATATTCATTCCCAAGCTGTAGATAGGCCAAACCTCTATAGTTACATTTTCCATGAAGAGCAGCTTTCTTAGGAAGGTGTGCTCAATGACACCAAAATCTCTCACAGGCTTTTTTCACTGATCCCTCCGCCTAGCTGCCAAATCTGGCAGGCTCATAGGTTAAATTAGGGTCCTGAACTTATTTGTTGGCAATTGTTGGTGGAAATGAATACGAATTGGAGAGGACAGGTGAAGCAACAGCAATAAAACCAGCCACATCTTCCTATACGTTGGAAGTTGAGGAAATCATGGGTTAAAGTTGCAGTTTTCAGCAAATGCCCTTGCATTTTTTCAGCTGCATTTTGCAGAAGAAACTGAACAATATATTCTTTATGCGCTAAGAGCAATCTGGAGTACTGTTAATAATATAAGCAAAAATCTAAAATCAGTTACTATGCCCATAGTACCAAGTATTAAAGACTTTTATGTCTCTCCTTCCCATACTAATGTTAATATCTTTTTCTACAAGTGTTCAGATTCAAGCCCTCAGTAGGATTCTCCTGGCAGGCAGAAATTCATGCAGCTGCCTCTTGCAGATGCTTGTAAACATCTTACAGTGGTCATGGGGCTCTGGCAGGTGAGCAGGGTGGTTATGTATGATGAGTTATAGTCTCCACTGACGACCTTGTGGGAGGACTACAGCCACCTGGAAGAAATCAGTGCAAACAGCTTTCCTGTGTTCAGGAGGTGGGGCAGAGAAGCAGGGCCCACCCAGTGGTGGTGTAGCTGCAGGGAAGCCTCGGCAGCCTCGGGTTTTGTTTAAGAGGTGAGTGCTTTGCACAGCAGCAGCAGCAGCTTAGAAATGCAAGGGAGGGCAGAACCAGCTACACTGATACCAGCCTGTGGCTTGCACGACTATAAAAGAGTAAAGGGTTAGCTCATTCATATTAATTATCCACATGTGTGTGGGGGACAATATAAGTCACTAAACCTATGGGTAATTACTTACGTATATTTGTGTATCTATGTACCCATAGAGAGAGCTCTTTGTAAGTATATAGATACCAATGGTTTGCTATGGCTGAATGATGTGACACTTTATTTTGAACTTTGAAATTGATTTTTTTCTTCTTAAATAGGATTTTAATAAGCCCACAGGAAATGCTCACTTTTCAGAAAGTCTGTGATTTTTATAACAATTTTCTTGGAATTAATTGGCAGAGACTGATCTTGACCTCATTTTCCAGACCTTGGAAAAAATGAAATTGAAGCAGTTGACAGCCACATATAAAAGACAACGTTGCACAATGATTTATTAATTAATTCTTCCTACTTGGAGATGACTGTCCTTGTACACAAGGGTTATTAGTATTTTTCTGTTATCTGCATTTTCCACTTAGTCATTATAAACATTCTATTAGTGTTCTATACATTGCTCTAGTCACATAAAACTTAGACTTCATTTTGTTTTTGTGAAGCTGTTAATTATTTTTCTACACAGGTTTTTAGTGGGCCTGCAGGAAAGAATGGTTCTGGTTTTGATTTATTTTGAAGTAAGATTCCTGAGGGCTGGATTCAATAATACAATCCATTTGTCTTAAGCACTGCAAAGGCTCATGGCAAAGCTCTAAAAATCAATTTTTTGAGAGACAGAGAGAAGATATGTGTGAGAGAAGCTGTACAGCAGTTTTAACAGTCCAGAACTGTGAGGTGCTTTCTTTTTTTCAACCATTGTTTAAGTGGTTATAGATTTGTTTGTTTTAAAAGGATTATAATAAAATATTTAAACCTTAAAATATAGATCCTGTAAGTCGAAAAAAGTGGACATCACTTATAAAAGCAAAGAAGGTATGTTAATGAATTAAAAATAAAATCCCATCAAAGCACACTGATTAGAGTGTAAGATCGCTCCTACAGAACTGGACATAAAACCAGACCTAGACTGGGACGTTAACTAGAAATCATTTAATGCTGTGGTTCCATTCTGACTAAATACAAAATATGAGTGGCAAAAAGTGAACTTGGAAGCAAATGGAGGGATAATTTGAAAGGCAGATAGCACAGCACACGTGCAAAGATGGGAGTGGGGGGAAAGGAGATATTTTAGTCTTGGTGGTATTGCCTTGAATTCAGGTGCCTCCCCAGCGCGGAGCTGCTCTCAGGGGAAGCTCAGCTGATAGCTGGGACAGAGCAACCTCTGCACCTTCCACAGGGTGTCTGGCAGGTGAGACCCTGCCTGCCCATCTGCTGGGAGCTCTGCCTGTGCCTGTCACCTCTCTGGAGCTCTGTCCGGCCACCGCCAGGGAGGAGGAAGGGGCTGGGCCCTTCTTGGGGGCCCAGCCAAATGCTGGTGCACAAGCGGCCTTTACTGGTCACCAGCACAGCGTGAGCCCCATCTCACAGGGTTAAATCAAATCACAGAGCTTTATAAAGTAAGGCACTTTCTGAAATGGTTTCCACATTTGTGATACAAGTTTGTGAATGAAAATGAGGTTTAGGGTCCTTTGAGTTATTCAGCCCTTTCTGTGGGGAGGGAAGTTGTGGTGTGAGGCAGGTTGATCGTAGATTTGAGTGAGGCCTGGCTGTAATAATCCTGAAAACCAAACAGTGAAAGTGTTATGGACAATGTTATGCAAAACAGAATGAAGGAACTGGAGTACGATTCTGACTTGCAATACTACAGGGAATTTGTCAGAAGATTCTGTTTTGCTATGCTGCTGTGGAACAAAGACTGGATGTGCAATATGTGTATTTGTTATATTTTACATAAATCCTTAAAATGTTAATATTGGAGTGGATTTGTTTGAACAGAATAGAGATATGTTCAGTTCATTGAAAGACTTCACGATATTCATTTATAACAGAGCTGAAAAATAATTTAAGTAGACTTTTTATTAAACATGAGAGACCTAATCCGTGCTTCAAAAATGTATTTGCATGGTTTGACGGAACTTCTGGGACCTAAAGATGGTGAAAAAGAGGCTTAAAAGTGAAGAATTATACGGTAGCGAGACTTTAAAAAGACACTGAATTTAATCCTATAAACCCTGTAGGAGTTACAGGACAGGACTTCAGCTGATAAAGTTTTTGTTGCCCCATTAAAGTAATTCTTGTGTATTTATGGAGGAGATCTGAAGGTTTATATTCTCAAATTGCATTCCTATATTAAAAAATCATCTCTGAATGGAAGTCTGTGATCAGGATTCACTTCACCTAAATACAGTTTATCTGACACTGCAGTCTCTCTCTTCTTGCAGAGCTGCCCAGGGCTGAGGACAGGGGCTGGACAGAGGCAGTGTTGAAGAGCAGGTGAGGAGATAGACCTTAGTGGCATTTTAGGGCAGGGAAAAATCAGATTAGTCTGAGGTAATGATGCGCCATCCTCAAACCATGAATTTACTGCAGGAAAGTATCCTTCCCCTTTTTTCCCCACACCTTCTCACCCCTGGCACAGTGAATCTGTGGCTGGACACGTGAGATGGAGCAAGAGCCGTGGGTTGTGCCAGCCTGTGCAGGTACAGGGGATCTGCTTGGCAGGGTGCCCCACACGTGTAATGAACAATCCCATTTTGGGCTTGGGGTATTCGTGTGTGCGTGATGTGCACCTGCCTGATGCCTCCAAAGGCCTACGATGACTTTCAGCTAGTTGGAAAGTTGGTATTGCTGTGGCCCGTGTTTGGAAATGCATCTCTGTGGCTTTTTATTTATTTTGTGAACCTCGTGACTGGTAGAGATGAAACAACTCAAATGAACTTTTAAGATCAAAAGTAAACCAATTCATGTACTGACTTGCTGCAGGGACTTCATAACTAAGGATAGGCACTTTTGCTTCCATGTCACTATTTAAAAGAGAGATGGATGCCACGTAAAAGTTGGTAGTTAGCGATACATTATTTGCTAAATTATTAGTGGGTTTGCTCCCTGTTATCTTATTAATTTTGAGGTGCTAGCTGCTAGCAAATTCTGCCTTTTTAGTAGTGATGACTCTTTTAAAGTTATAAAGATTTGTTAGTCATAGCAATACATGGAATTACATATAAATGCTGAAAATAGACATTTTAGTTTGCCTAAAAATTATTGAAGTGAAATTCCTGGATATGTATCATCCTAGTTGTTCCTATAACTCGTGAAATGAGTAATTTATATGATTAATGTAGTAATTTTTCTGTTTGTGCAATATCAATATTTAGGTCATGATTTCTTAAGTGTTCATGTTTATTTGCCAAAATCTCTTGAGTTTTTATCTCAAATGAACTGCAATTTTAAAAAGATTGTTGTGCTACGTAATTGTGCCTGTTTGGATAAGTAAACAGTAGTGCTTTATTTTAATCACTGGATAAATTTGTGTTTCTACAACTGGTTTGTGTGTCTGAATTTACCATTTTATTTCTATGAATTCTCATGCATTCAGTTTTGAAATTTTTCTTCTGTTTGTGCCAACAAGTACCTGAATATTCTAAAAAGGAAATACTAAGTAGACTGGAGAAAATCAAATAGGTGATGTAGAATCTGAAATAAAAAACTGGTATTTTGGGGGGAAATTACAGGGGAAAGAAGTGGGCTAATAAGCATAACATTGGAGACTAACCATTTACTTGATTATCTCCTAATTAGTATTAAAAGTGAAGAAATTCTGGAAATAATTCAGAAAATGTGGATTGAAAGAAGGATCAATTACTGTAACCCTTAGAAACTGAACAGAGTATTGAATGCATTTTATGGATTGATTATAAATTTTCTGTTGAGTGCAGGGGTGATTCTACTGCTCTTAATCCCTTGACTGTTCATTTTTCTTCTTTTGGTGAAAGATGTTCATATATTCTTTTCTAATTATCTAATTTATCAGTTGAGCCTCTGAAAGACCCCTTATAAACTTGAGCAACTTTACAATATGAGACCAATAATTTAGCAATTGCTGAAGTCAAATGAGACTGGGGTTATTGTTTCTAATTGGAAATTTTCAACTGGAGATGAAAATAATAATAAAAAAGACTATTATAACCCAGGCTATAGAAGTATCTGTTATTTCATATATATATGTTGTTTCAAGTGTATATATAAATAGCTGTTATTTCAGATAACAAGGTGGGGGTTTTTTGCAGAGGATCATCATATCAGTGGATCTTGCATTGATGCTTGACAACAGCTTGAAATGGGTTTGGATTTGCTGGGAGAATTTGGAACTGTGATGACTTGTAGGTGGATCTACAGGTGTCTTTGTTTGTGGGATTCTACCCTGTGGTTTTTAAACCAATCCACTGTAGAAATTTCTGATTATCGCATAAATATTTCATTAAATATTTATTTGTTATGCAAAAATTTAAGGAAGTTACCTTTCTTTTTTTCCATTATCCACTCATGTAGATTTGCTTATCCATATTATACCTGTCTCACTTGGAGCCATGGGACACAATGATCACTGACATCCTACTTTTTCTGTGAATGTCATCTAAAGGACCCCGTGAGGAGAAGGACACTTCACAGAAAAAACACTTTTCATGTCCTCAGGCCCCTCTTCAAATGGGCAAATCTAAAGCATCAGGTGAGTCCGAATGACTGTTACACTCTCAGAGAGATATATCACAATTAGGAAGCCCAGAACAAATGCAACCGTTTCCTGGGCAATGAAGCATGAGATTAAAGGCTGATGTCCAAATATAGGAGTCCAATTAGGAAGTGACTTACGTCTGTGGTACAAAATCAAAATACTGCTGTTCAAGTTACATATTCCAGCCCTGTGTGGGTTCATCTCCTTGTAAACTACAGAAGAATTGTTTGAGTAGTTAAATATGTATCTGGAATAACAATATGTGGTGTTATAAAGAAATAGCATATGAGAAATAGTGTATAGGTGCTGCTATCTTCCACCTTATGATTTCCACAATGAACTCTTGTACGCCAGGGCCTTTAGTGGTGCAAGGCATTATGGATACTGACTGCATTTTCACAGCTTCTGATAAATTTGGGGATAAGCCAACTCAGCAGTTACACCTTGGGTAGGAGAAGCATGTTCTTGAGAGGATGCTTGTAGTATCAGGCTGCTGCATTTTGAAATGGTAACCAGTTCCCCGCAGTCTGATGGTGCTTTGGACATTCCTGTCATGTTTTCCCTAAACTCCAAGTAAATAGAGGGGAAATTGTAATGTTCCTTTGTGATATGTTCCTTGAGGAGTGAATCTATGAAACTTAGGGATTGCATTATGAGAGGAATGTGGTCCTGTTAAAGACTTGAGAGATTTTGGTGGGGAAAAGACTTGAAGGTTATAGACTAATTTAGATAGAGGTTTATTTCACAGGTCATTTATTTGGATGATTGGGATTTTACAAAAGGAGTCTGAGGGAATACATTAATTTCTTTGAAGTGTTGAAAGTGTTTGGTTTTATGATCTCACTTTATTGGGTAATGCACCTTTCTGATTTCCCTTTAACAGCTCCCTGGAATGTATTTATAACTTATAGGATCATGCCTAAGCTCAGTATCTAAACATGCGTGTTCATTGCCTGCATGTAATAAATGATAATGGAAGAAGAGTACTGGGCTGTTAGTTGTAGGGATTAGAAACCTCTTCTTTGATGACCAAGAATAAATGCAGCTGATGGAAGATAACTGAATTCACAGAAACATCAGGCATAGATTATGAGACACACATACATGTAGAGAGGGGAAAATTGAGGGCATATGCTGGCCTTTCAAACAATGTAGAGAATGTGCATTTAAAGATACTTACATGTAGGTCTGTGAAGTTGACCTAAACATCAAATTAAAGAAAAACTCAACCAGATGTGACCCTGTATGCCTCATAAACCCTACTGAATAACTGCTTTTATTGCTTTGCACACAGAGCCTTGCTAAATGTGATTATGGACATCTTAAATCCACATTGGTTTAGGGTAATGTGAAAAGAGCTCTGTTTAAAATCAGTGAGTAAATACATCCCATGTTAATAGAGCCTACATTGTCTAAGTGTGGCCTTGTGATTCTTGTTATCATGGCTGCCTTCATCTTAAATTGTATAATTAAAATGTTCCTAATTACCGGCTTATTAGAAGGGGCTTTGAATGAAGCAGATGAGAAATTTGGATGAGAAAATAGGACAATTTTATGCTTTCATTGTTCTTTATTCTTAGTGATGTTTGCTTCATCCTCACAAGCTATGCCTGTGTGTGGTCACTTTGCTTTGTTTGAAGGCTCTGTTCTCATCTTGTCATGACATCTGCTCACAGTCTGTGTTACGGATTTCACTTGTGTCATTTTTCCTGATGCTGGCAGAGTCTCTTTTTTTAAAAAATACTATTTAGAAGGTACAAATATGAGAGTTAGTGATCATAGTCTTTTATGTGAGTTTGGCGTAGGTAGATTTTCTGGGTTTATACCATGAAACAAAACTTTGTTAGAGAACATGTAGTTACTATGACCTCTCCTGACACTGTTACTCGCTGTTGTCCAGTATTGCTGCAAAAATTTACAGTGAATAAGAACCTCCTGAAAGTATTCATAGTGTCAGTATTAGTCACCACAGTACTGCTGGCTCTATAAAGAGCCAGAGACTAAGCTCCATTTTCCTCTTCCATTCCTTTCCTGCTGCAATTGCATTTTCTGAAATTAAGACCACCAGGCTTTCTAGGGAAAATGTAAGATTTCATGCTAAGTTTTACTTTACTTCCACTTTTCCTGCTATAATTTAGGGAAATATACTTGAGATTGAGAAAGTGATTCAGATAAGGTGTCAGGTGGAAATGAAAGCCAAAAATTTTGGCTCTGCACTCATGGACAAGATTGTCGACCCTTATAGATAATCCCTCTTCTGCTGCTTCTACTGCTTGTACTGTTCACTATGGCTTATGAAAAAGCATAATACAGAGAATGACCTGATTCTGTTTTTAACCCTTTTTCCTTCTTTGTACCTGGTATTTCATGCTTTCAAACCCCTTCTGCTTAAACTTCAACTTCAGCTTCTAAATTTCCCAGTAGATAATCTTTTCCGCTAATTAATGTACCAAAAGTAGATTAAGCTTGTCTTTGGATATAAACTGCATGAATTCTTGTCTATACAGAACAATTCATAAACTTCACTGTAAAAGGATAAAAAGATGGATAAAAAGAAAAGATGGGGGAAGGAGCATAAAGGCATAGGGAAGAGAGAGAATAGACTTCCTTGATTTAACCGTCCAAAGCATGGAAGGTTTTGCAATATTCTTTTTTCAAGAGATTCAGTTCATTGTTCCAAAATTCTTGGTGTTGTAATGTCTGCAGTGGAGTTAATTTTCTTAATTTCCTAAGATTTCTGCTGTTTCTTGAGGTGCAGGGAAAAAAAGTCAGTGCATTTTAAAATTTATATTTTCTCCATTTATTGAATAAATCATCCTGACAGGAGACGAAATAGCTATCTCCCTGCTGTGGGTATAAAAGATACAATCATCTTTCTGCTGAACATCTAGATCTCATGCATGTTATTGTAATAGACTTTGTTACTGCTGAGACATGGAATAAAGCTTTCACCAAAACTTTATTTTAAATACACTGGTTTTTGAAGCCTAAAGTAAATGTTAGAGTAATGAAATGTTTTATATTCAGCTTTAGCACTGGATGGTCATGGCAAAAAGGAAATACTGCTGCCTTCAGCCAGGTATTTTGTATTTCATATTATTTATGCTGGGCAGGGAGAATAAAAGATGCAGACATAGCATGGAGATGTCTGTGATTTTGCTAGAATTTTGCTGTTTGGTGTTGTTTGTAGAAACTAATGTGATTTTAAAAATTTTACATTATTATTTTAATATATGCAATAATGCAAACTGTCATTGTTCTGTTAAATATAAATTGTGAAGGTTTGATTCATTTCAGCTTTGTTGTAACTTTGGGCCAGATTCCAAGCCCTGCATTAAGTGCACATCCTTCTGCTAAACCAGACTGTATCAGCCTTGAAAAGTCCTTAATGTCTAGGGAGCTTCTATAAATAGCAACAGTAGTAATTTGAATGGATGGAAAATATCTGCTATTCCCTGGAAGTTCACAGTAATTTTTTTATATTTATTGAGATATTTTACCACTTCTTTAGGGAGGTGTGCCTCTATTCAGTCTGCTTGACATCTAAAGGATGTGATAGTGGACAGTTACAAATGCACCTGTGGTTTAAGGGGAGACTTTAGGCAGACTGAGAAGTCAGTCCCATTGGACCATCTGCTACATTAAAACAGAGCTGAATTAATCTAGACTTGAGTAGCCGGATTGGTGAAAACATAACTTCTGAAAAATAAAATATAGACATTTCATTTAATGGGACTCTTACAACTGGAAGTGCAGAGAATACTGGGAGATGACAGTGCCTGGAGGGGCACTGTAAGAGTAAGGGTTGGAGATTCAGTGCAGCCATCATTTGTACAACTTAGATTTTATTAAAATCAGCAGACATGTTACCACTCATATGCACTACACTATCCCCTGTGCTATAAAAGCTCTCAGACAAGTATAGAGCATTTCTCAAATCTCACCATAAATTGTACATTTCTGTGAGCTTGTTGCAGTGCACAGTTTCTTCAGAATTTCGGTCATCCATAGCAAACCAAAGCATGTTATCAAACCTTTTGTCAAATGAGTATGCAGCGATTCACAAAGCATGTATTTTAGATTCCGGATTGTTAGGAGATTATGTAGGCTTACATGGACTAATATGAAAGTAAGCTCTTTCACATCTGTCCAGAAACTAATGTTATTTTTAAGTAACACTTCGCTCTTCTTGTATTTTTTTTCTGCCAAAGCCTTTCCTCTATTGCAGATATTTACAATGAAGTCTTTAGATGACTGCAGACACTGACTAGAAAGTGTGAAAAGAGTTGTGTAAATCAGGTCTAGTAGAAATACACAGGTTAGAGTAATAGAAGTATTATGTTAAAGGAAGAAGAAGTTTAAAATTTCACATGCCATTGTTCCTGGAAATGTTTAATTTATGTAGGTATAAATTAAAAAGACAAAAAAAAAAGTAAAAAAGGTCCATCATCAAAAAAGCTGAGGAACACAAGGAAGAAGAGAGTCCTAAATGTTCAGGTCCTGTGAGAGGCAAGCTGATTTCTATTACACAGTATATCAAAATGACCAGCCTGGATGGGCAAGGAGGTTTTGGAGGAACTTAGGAATAAAAAACGGATGTATCATCTTTGGAAGGAGGGTCAGGTCTCTCAGGAAGTATTTAAGAGGGCTGCTAGAGCATGTTGGAAAATAATTAGGGAGGCCAAAGCTCAGCTTGAACATAAAATGGTGACTTCCGTAAAGGATAATAAAAAATGTTTTTACAAATCTATTAATGGTAAAAGGAAGGGTAAGACCAGCCTTTGTTCTTTATTGGATGAGGGAGGGAACTTAGTATCTGCAGATGAGGAGGAGGCAGAAGTACTTAACGCCTTCTTTGCCTCAGTCTTTAGCAGAAAGATGGCTCGTCCTCAGGACAGCTGTCCTCTCGGGTTGGTTGGTAGTGTCAGCAAACAGAATCGGCCCCCTGTGAGCCAGGAGGAGGCAGTCAGAGAACTGCTAAGATGCTTGGATGTTCATAAATCTATGGGACCAGAAGGGATCCATCCCAGGGTGATGGGGGAGCTGGCAGATGAGCTTGTGAAGCCACTCTCCATCATTTACCAGCAATCCTGGCTCACTGGGAGGTTCCAGATGACTGGAAGCTGGCCAATGTGACACCCATTCACAAAAAGGGTAGGAAGGAGGATCCTGGTAACTACAGGCCAGTTAGCCTGACCTCAGTACCCGGT
>VYZQ01056990.1:41313-56192 GCA_013400655.1 Mystacornis crossleyi
TGCCAATACTTCTCATCAGTAAGTTTAAGTGAGGTGCCGTTTCATTTATATATTTCATTTGTATTCAGCCCAGGCTGAGATTGCCTTTTCTCAAACTGCCTGATCATTTTGAATTCCCTGGAGGAATTCTTTTAGAAAAGACAGCAATCTTGCACAATGCTCTTGCTGATGACAAAATTTGGGGCTTCTTGCCCTGACATACAGACACTAAGAATGTGTATGTACTGCAGAGAAGAGGGCTCTGTTAAAGACCTCCTGGCAGACCTCAGCTACCATGTGCTGAAGACTGTTACCCAAGGACTAGGGCTAATCTAAATTGCAGCAAAGAGGGAAACCCTCTAAAGTGCTTGGTCTTGTTTCTACCCACTCTGAAAGATGGTGTGCTGGTTTCAATGTTTCCTGGAGCTCCCACCCCTGTGGGTGTGGTTACGCTGTTCTGCTCCTGCACTTCAGCTTGTTAAGGTCATGTCAGGTGGCTGTGAAACAGCTGTGGGGCACACCTGGCAAAAGGAAGGTGACAATCTTTTTACAAGTACGGATGGGAATAAATGCCTGGTATTCACTGGTTTTGGAGCATCTGTCAAGAGTTGAGTGTCCAGCAACATTCCCATATAAGGAATTACTTTTCCTAGAGAGTTTCTTCCTGTATTTTTGTCAGGCATTTGATCATTAATAGTCAAAGTGAGCTTCATCAGGTAATTCAACAGTTGAAACAAATGTATTCTGTTCACCATGTGTATGCAGTATATGTGAATTAGTCTAAGGGACTAGTTAATAAGTTAACCAAACAGCAGATGCAATTCTGTATATGAAATTAGAATTTTATATTTAAGCAGTAGGTAGCACATTTTGGGATAATGAAAAACCTTTCAAATAAGTTACTTTAGTCTGGTTCTACTTTATTTCACTGTTAGGTAAAAATGAAACTTAAAGTTCAATGTATTTGTTGGTGTTAACACCATTTCTGTCGTATCTTTGGCATTTTCACTTACTATTCTTAGTTACTTATTCCAAAATATTAGGGAAAAAAAAAAAAGGCCCCAGGCAAGCACTTTTTCTCCTGACACTGATTGTTCTTGTTGAGATTATTGAGATTTCAAGTTCTTTATGAGGGGAAATATGGAGGTATAAAGGCTTGAGGCAAGTTTTAAAAATTTTAAGCCATGGCTAAAGCTTGTTTAGATCACTGGGCATGGGCTTGAGTGAATGTAGGGACAAGCTGAGAGGAGGTGCTTAGGTCCATACAATGAAAAATAAACTTAGACAAACAGGAATATGATGAAGAAAAGTGTAAATGAAGGTAAAAAGAAACTTAGACTGAAGGCAGAACAATGATTATTATAGATAGCATAGCAAAAAACCAAAGGAGCACATAGGAAAAAAAAAATCAAGTGGAAAAGGGTTGAGAGTTTTCTGAAGATAACACCTGACTTCTTTTGTTCCAGACTCTGATTCCATGATCCCCCACACTTCTTTTTTTTTTTAATTTCTCACTAAATAATCACATGAAAAAATTGCAGCAATTAATCAGAAAACATGGAATGTCGAGCTTTTTGTGTGACGAGAGGGAATAGTAGGTAGGGGCAGTATCCAGAAAGATTTATAGAACACTGAAGAAGAAATAGGATGGAGAGTCTGAAAATATTTTTCTGAATATTTAGGTCTAACAGTCAAGTGTTAATAAACATAATTACAGGAGTGATAAACAGGAATCAAAGTACCTTGTTGTCTGTATATGGTTAGTAAAGGACCACTTGTGAATGAGATAATTTTTAAAATATCCAGTTCTGAATATCTGACAATACCTTTTTCTGCCTTTAGACAACTATACTAGCAGAATAATAACTCATGTTATTTTTCCTTGGATGCTTTAAAAATTTATATTTATAAAATTTCCTACAAATACAAAATACTGGGTACAGAAAGTGTTAAGCAAACAAGCTCTGTAAGGAACCTGAATTTCTCATGATGAATGTTCTGCAGAATGGCTATCGTGATGCGTCCTCCTTCTTAGCAATAGGAGAGGGATGTACAACTAAATATCTCGTCACAATGATGAAGATGATTTTTAAGGCACATTCATTTTCCCCAGCCCCTTTTCCCCCCCCAGATACGTAGCTTGGTAAAGAATTTATCACTGCAAAGGATAATGCTTAGTATATGGCATGTTTCATGCTAGCTGTCTTTCACAGATACTTGTGTGACCTTATTCCCTTGACCCCATCCAGAAGGAAAGGTAGAAGATCATATGCCATTGTATGCCCTTGCATTGGAAAGTAGATGTTCCAAAGCTTGATTTTTGCTATTCATTTACTCAAGCCAGAGTCATTCAGTAAGCCTCAGCAGTAATATTTTTAAGCAAGCATAAAACAGTTATGACCACTATTATAATTGCTATACTTAAAAGCTAAGGACTAATGAACTGTTGAAGAACTAAAAACCAGTGGCTATGCTTAAAACTTTTAGAGTGAAATGTTTTGTTGTTTCTACTTTCTGTAGATGCTTCTGTGAACCTAGAATTGAATCTCAAGTGTTGGTTTGTTCTGATGGTATTTCCATTTGGAAATGTCACATATTTCAGGAGAAATTTTATTACTGGAAGATCTTGAATTGCAGCCTTTTAAAGCAAATATTTTCCTTGCAAAGCTGAATGGAATTCTAAATATACCCCATTCCAAACTTTAAACCTTTTTTTAAAAGTCTCTATTAAAATATGGACTCAGAGTTAGGAAAAAACCCCAACATCTTAAATTAATGTAAACTAATCTAATGGAGTATTATATGTATGTTTGTCTTTACATGACAATGTAAGTCTAATAAATCCAACTATAAATATCCATTTCTTTTGTAATGACTGTTATATATTGTAATTAGGGTATCTATATGCTGCCTGATACTGCTTTTTCATTGAGTAGCAGCAGCAGGAGAATTTCGACTGTTTTTCAAATAGGTGTTCATTGCGAAGTTCATGCCATCCTCACTAAACTGAAGCTCTTCTGTGTTTAGATGAAATAATGACCAAGGTCTAGTCCTGCAGCCTACAATTATTTGAGTTATTTTTGCTTCGTGCTGAAGTCAGCAAAAATTTGTCATGGTTCAGGAACTCAGAACTGGCTTTTTGTGTTGAGAACTGTAATTCCATGGCAGCTTGACTTACAATTATGTTCCTGACATCTTGCTACGTTTCTGTCTGTTTTATATGCAGTGACAAAGGCTGAGTATATTTTAAACAGAGACTTATCATAATATTTTACAGTCTTATTAAGACTTTTTGCCAGTTTGAAACAGTCTAGAGTTTCATCTTTTTTTAATGCATTTCCATTTTCTCTATATTGCCTACACATACTGAATTTAGAGGAGACTTTACTTCATGAAGTGTCTGCTTTTGTTACAGTCATTTACACTTCTTTCATCATTATTGCATGAGATTTGTATTGAGTATATAATTTAGCTTGCTTCTTCCTCTGTGTTCAATCAAAACACGAATTTTATGCCATAACACTTTCGTAAAAAGAAAAAAAAAGAAAGCACTTATACAGGCTAGGGGTGTTTCAGCATGGTGTGCCAATGTGAAGCGTCATACTTGTGTATGCAGGTTTGAATCCCCTGGAGCTTGGCAGTGTCTTAAATTTCTTAAATGGCTGATGATTTGGTGGTTTATGTGAAGGGTTTCAGGGCTTCTGCTGTAGTTCATAACACGAAAGCTTCTGGCACTATTAAGATGCTTTTTGTGCTGGCGGGAAGTCCCAAGGCAGAACAGGCAGGGAGTCAAAATTGCTGCAACAGACGTGAAATCCTGGCTACGCTGACTTCAGTGGGAGTTTTGCCATAGATGACAGTGGGCCAAAGCTTTAATCCAGAAGTAGTTCTCCCTTGTTGATAATCCTAGTGTATGCCCTAGGGAAGCTTTTGCTTCATTGCTGCCACCCAGACTCTGTTTGTTTGTGCAGAGGAGATGTACGTCTCTTATGGTGTCACCCTGTGCCTTTCAGAAGCACAGCGCTTCTGGGACTGAAACTGGGACAGAGGAGAAGGAAGACCCTAAGTGTGGACACACGCTGTCTTACTGCTCATGTCCTGAGTCACTCCCAGGAGCATGGGTCAAGCACTCTGACCTGAGCAAGATCAGCTTCTGGAGACTGCAGGGGAGGGAGTCAGCAGTGACTGCGGCCCGTGCATCTCCCAGGCCCTGCTTCTGCATTTGCAGATTATCCCTTTAGTGACAGACTTTTAGTATGTGAAGCAACAGTACATTCATTAATTCAGTCCTACTTAGCCCATGCAGACTGAGTTGTCCATGTAAATGTGATCTAGTGAGCTATTCTCAGATGCTTCATAAATTTTTATGTTAAATGGCAGCAGGAAATGGGAAGTGTTTGACACTATTTTAGTTATGTGGAAGGTGTGTGGTGCAGAGTATCAGAATTTGCATTTAATCAGTGCTGATTGGAAGAGGAAATGGTCTCAAGTTGTGCCAGGGAAGGTTTAGATTGGATATTAGGAAAAATTTCTTCACCAAAAGGGTTATCAAGCACTGGAACAGGCTGTCCAGTGAAGTGGTTGAGTCACCATCCATGGAAGTGTATAAAATATGTAGATGTGGCACTTAAGGTTTAGTGGTGGACTTGGCACTGAGAGGTTGATGGTTAGACTTGATGACCTTAAAGTTGGGGGTTTTTTTAATGATTCTGTAAGAAGAAAAACAGGTAAAAATAAGTCCTTATCCTTTGGGAAAATACGTTTTATTATTTCTGTCAGGTGAAAGTGTTCCCATTAGAAATATTCTCAAATTGTCTGTTTTCTGAAAGTATTTATTCCCTTATGCATCCCATCTAACACATCATTTTTCTACTTTGTGAAATAGAGTCAGAGATTTTCAAAATTCAGAATCATTTAGAGTTGTAAATAATGCTCATCCTATCAAGTACAAAAAGAATAAACCATTACTGCTTCACAGTGCTGGAAGTACAAATAATCTCCACTATGTGTTACTGTCATAAGTCTTCATTAAAAAAAAAAAACAGGTAAGTAATTAAAACCATTTTGGGAAGTTTTTGAAGAGTTAGTGTTTGCTGCCTATCTTTATATATCTCAAATGTATGAAAAGAAATTGCTGTTGCTGCTTCTGTAGTACGAGAAATTAAATTCCAAACTTGTTTACACAGCTAACAGTTATTCATGTCATATTGAAGGCAGAAACTCAGTATTTTTATCTGTAATGAACTGAGAAGCCTCAGTTCAAACTTCAAAGCGTTGCTACCGTGGTTTATCCCATATGAATGAGAATTTATAGACACAATACATGTATTCATTATGTTTGCACAAGCCTTGTGCTAATTTTACAGAAAAACAAAATAAACAAGTAATTTTTCTGTAACTAACTTCACAGGAAACTACCACATTCATTCTCGTACTTCAATCTTCACAGAACTTACTTCCTTTCTACAAAGATCATAGGTGGTGGCAACCCAAAGAGCACTTGCATGTTGGGTAATCATAATTTCTGGGTCTGAATGTGAGGTACTGTGCTAGCTGAGCATTATTCTAGATTTAGATCTCAAGCAGTCCCTTCAACTGCTCTTGAATCTTTGAATCCTTACAACATTCAATTCCTTAGTAGAACTCAAGTATTAATGAAGTAAATAAAATAGTCTTGCATCATCCAGAACAATTAAGTGTGTACAAACATGAAAGATGTATTCTGAGATAATGTTTCTGGATTCTGATACCTTTAAGGTGTATTTTGGGAGCAGAAATTAACTGGTGCTTCTTACACACTTCACAAGGGGTTCTGTTTGTGTTTTATCTTTTCTGTCGTTTATAGAAAAGGTTGGTGTTTGAGATGACATCTTTTCAGGAAATAGTTTTTTGCTTAGGGTATTAGACCTCTTTTTCAAGTAGGTCTGTGTGTGGCTTTTGCTATTATGTGTTTTCTAGTCTTGCACTTTTTTTCCCCCCAAGACTTATCTGCTTATCACTAATTCCTGTCTGAGCACCTTACATTGTATAATGACACTTTAAATCTCATTAGCAAGACACCGGGTATTTCTTCAGAATAATTCATTGCAGTTTTATTGTGATGACCAGAGGATAAAGCAGTTCCTATTCCACAATAATTTAACTCATTCTACTACTCTCTTCATGCCAATTCTGATTTCACATGTCTACTCCTTGGGCTATCTGCATCAATTTAATTCTTGTATGACAAAGCACTGTGCACTACTATGCAGGTCTATAAATAAAAAGCAATAAGCTGACATCTTTCACCTGCATCAAATTTATTTCATACCCTTTTTTTCTGGTACACTTGCTATTAAACTTCTGTCTCTTTATATCTATTGCCTGTCTGTATTTCCCATGTCCCTGTGCCCTTTTTCTGTCAATTGACAGAACTTTGGGCTGCAGATGAAGTGTAATACCTCATTTGGCTCTGTGCTGATGGGTTCACACAGGCAGTGCAGACAATTTTTCTGCTATAGTATATAAAATAAACTGTCTACAGCCACATATTTGCTTTCACACATATAAAGTACTGCTTCTTTCAAGCAATATGTCTATATATAGAGAGAAAGTTGAGGATCTCACTAAAATCTGTCTCTGAAATGAAGACGAGGCTAAAAACACAGAAAACAATGATGGGCTGAGATCACTGTCAACTCAAAGCTCTCAAGGACCTAATCAGGCCACTTACTACATAGCAGTATCTAAGATATTTTAAGTGTTCATGTTATAGTTGTGCATGGAAATCGTCCTATGTTTATAAAATTCCGATGGACATTCATGTTGTCTTTTCCAGTACTCAGCTACAGATGTCACCTGTCACCAGTTACATCTGGTCTCCCAGGATTGAAGCCTGGTGTCAGGCTGACTGAGAGCTGACTGCTCCTCAGACATGGGAGCAAACTGCACTCATAGCTCCGGGACACTCAGCAGTGAAGAGGTGACCCCCGTGGGGGGGATGAGCATGAGTGGATGCGTGGGGCACGGGGTTTCTCTGTCCCTGTTCCCTGGTCATGTGTACCCCAAATCCTGTCCCCTATTGGTCAGTTTGAATGTAGCCCGCGAGAGTTCTGTACTTAAGGGAGTGTTCACGGGACCCCGGGGGGGTTGTTCCAGACCTGTTCTGGGGGCAGGTCGCTGTCGGAGTTCCTGCCGGGCTCCGGCCATGTGCGGCCAGGGGGAATAAAATCTGAAAACATCTATCAAATATCGTCTCCTTGATTCTTCCACGGGCCAAGGCTGTCTCCCAGGGAAAGGTTGCAGCCACCCCACTGCAACACAGCAGGCTGCTTTTGTTTTACTCACACTGCAGGTTACTGCACCCTGTCCTTGTGGCTTGCTTATTATCCCTGGTCTTTAGCCCCTGATTCCTGCTCTTAGTCCCAGAGCTCCCACTTGCAGTGCAATCCCACTCTGGGTTTTGCTCACTTAGCTCCCTTACTGCCAATACTCCTATTTCTCATGCTCCAGCATTCCAGGATTTGTCCAGTTCTTGACTTAGGATCATCTTGACTAGATCTCTCATCTATTGAACAAAACAGGAAGTTGAGCAGAGACTTGGATGAAATTTCTGTGTAAGTAATTTAGCACTTTCTTCACATTATTGTTGTCAACTGTTATGTCAATCCCTGTTAATGGTGTTTAATCATTCAAGTTTTTTTATAACTTCAGGTATTTTGGCCTTAAAAAAGTAATCTCTTAGCCCTATGACACCTAAAAGTGCACTTTTAATTTGCAGCCAAAAGAGATTAAGACTTGATTGTAAACATGTTTGATTGAAGGAGCTGTAAACCTAAGACAAATACCTTGTAAATAGTGTGAGATTTTTCAGAATCACAAATTATGGTGACAATATGGTCTGTTACACAAAAAAAGTAACAGGATTTCTAAATCCAAGTAAAGAGTTACAGAGAAGTAAGGGAAAGGAGTACGTACTTTGGGTGTCAGCAGAAATAGCTGATGCATTTCAGTTTGAATTTTATTCTCATTTAGGAAGATACATAAGTAAAGATGTGTCTCTGGGTTGTTTTAAAATGTAAATGTGTCAACATTAAAAATAGATTATGTAATATGAGCGGATGGAGAAAAAGACAACAAACCAATTCGCAATGGTGAGGTAAATCAACATGCCCTGAAGAGGTAACAACCAGATCTTTAGGGGTACTAGATCGCTTCTTGTGTATTTGTCCTTTTTTATTTCCTTTGTCAGATGTTAGGCAAAATCCTATTAAGTTGGAGGCAAGAAGAGCTCAACTGCAGCATCACTTTTTAATTGCAAAAAATCACTGAGGCTGTTTTGGATATCAATTGAATTCATGGCATTCTTCAATATTACTAATGCAGGCAATAACAGTATTGCAAAGCCTGGCAGCGTACAGTATATTGTATAGTATCAGTATGGATGCAGTGCTCAGGTTTATCTCTAGAAATATATATGTGAAGGTTCTGATTCCTTAGATTAATCTGTGATATCAGGGTCTCATGGGCACTACCACGCAAGCTTCTAATCTGTGGAACTGAAATGTGAGATCATAATCGAAAGAAAGAGAAAACACNAATCGTCCTATGTTTATAAAATTCCGATGGACATTCATGTTGTCTTTTCCAGTACTCAGCTACAGATGTCACCTGTCACCAGTTACATCTGGTCTCCCAGGATTGAAGCCTGGTGTCAGGCTGACTGAGAGCTGACTGCTCCTCAGACATGGGAGCAAACTGCACTCATAGCTCCGGGACACTCAGCAGTGAAGAGGTGACCCCCGTGGGGGGGATGAGCATGAGTGGATGCGTGGGGCACGGNGATTTCTAAATCCAAGTAAAGAGTTACAGAGAAGTAAGGGAAAGGAGTACGTACTTTGGGTGTCAGCAGAAATAGCTGATGCATTTCAGTTTGAATTTTATTCTCATTTAGGAAGATACATAAGTAAAGATGTGTCTCTGGGTTGTTTTAAAATGTAAATGTGTCAACATTAAAAATAGATTATGTAATATGAGCGGATGGAGAAAAAGACAACAAACCAATTCGCAATGGTGAGGTAAATCAACATGCCCTGAAGAGGTAACAACCAGATCTTTAGGGGTACTAGATCGCTTCTTGTGTATTTGTCCTTTTTTATTTCCTTTGTCAGATGTTAGGCAAAATCCTATTAAGTTGGAGGCAAGAAGAGCTCAACTGCAGCATCACTTTTTAATTGCAAAAAATCACTGAGGCTGTTTTGGATATCAATTGAATTCATGGCATTCTTCAATATTACTAATGCAGGCAATAACAGTATTGCAAAGCCTGGCAGCGTACAGTATATTGTATAGTATCAGTATGGATGCAGTGCTCAGGTTTATCTCTAGAAATATATATGTGAAGGTTCTGATTCCTTAGATTAATCTGTGATATCAGGGTCTCATGGGCACTACCACGCAAGCTTCTAATCTGTGGAACTGAAATGTGAGATCATAATCGAAAGAAAGAGAAAACACAAAACATAACTCACCTTAGTTTAGGGCCTTCTTTTGCTGTAATACTTTGATGACCAAGTCTGTGTGTGTGTGTTTGTGAGATCTAGCATTTACTGTAGGCTTGTTTTGTGTAACAGCATGCTGTATCACTAATTGCTATTCTTAGTGGGTTTTTCACTTCCTATTTTTTGGAAGCTGTTTGAATGCCAAATAGTAGCCATCATCTGTCAGATAATAGATAGGAATCTGGGATTGTAATTAAATGTAGCTATAGTACATGCACTTAAATACTAATTAAACCACACTGACTCTGAGGTCATAATCTGAGTGATTATACCAGACTCCAATCATGAACAGATCTTGTCAATATAAGATGTTTTTCATTCCTAATTTTTTTCTTGCATAGAAAATAACTAAGTAGCTCTCATTCAAAAGAGAATGCCTGTCTCAAAATTCTTACAACATAAACAAAGCCTTTTGAAGGATTTGATCTTCCACCATGGGAATGCTATTCCAAATTGTTCTTGTGTTAGTTTGCAAAGTGTTTCATTAACAAGAGGAGTTGACAGCTCCCATTTTCACACAATCTCACAATAGTTGGAAGGAATCTCTAGAAGTCAACTGGTCCAACCTCAGGGCCACCTAGAGCTGTTTGCCCCGACCATGTCCAGACTGGTTTTGGCTGTGCTACTTCCAGTGCACTTGGGAGCACCATCATAAGTGGTTAAATTCTGCTACATCATCATAACCATCATAAGTGGTTAAATCCTACTTACATTCTACAGAGTGAATATGGTGATATTTATTGGTTGAAGATCATTGCAGGGAAAATGGAACTTCAGTGTTATAGGAAGCTTCTTTAGGCTTTCTTGGCTTTTAATTAGTTACCTCTAAATGCAATGAGTACACACCTGTGGTGCAATGATTTCTCATTGTTTATAAAGTTTTTGTGAGAAATCATTCTGAAAATTAGGAATATATATATAAATATTTATTACACTAAAATACACTTTTAAGCAAACAGTAGAATTATTCCATTACTTGAGTCACACACTGCACATAAATAAATAAAAATTATGTTTTTTCCATGACAGTGTTTATCAGTAGAATTTCTAAAATGTGTTACTGGAATAAACTATCCAGGAATTGGAGTTCTACAGAATTGAATAAATAGTAAAATAACATTTCTTGGGAAATTCACAGGACTTATAGTTTGTGAATCCATGAATTCATCTGTGATTATCAGTAACTGGTAGATTTTTGTGCTTTTCTCACATTTTTATATGCAATAAAGCCAGAATGCAGTTTTGAAGGATGTTTCTTCCCACATGGTACAAGGACATATGCTGTTTTTATAAATGACTTATTTTTTGTATTACTTTCAGATCCCAGTTTGTACACCACTGAGAGTAAAACGTGTTATTAACCATACATCTATATCACACATTTAGAGAGGATGATAAATAGTTTACCACATGTCCTTGAGAACTACTTTTTCTCAACTTCCAGAAGCATTTATCCCTTTCCAGTCCCCGAAAAGATTTTTTGAATGGTTTACTTTCTTATGCTTTTTTTTATCTTCCTATTTTTAAGATTGTTTAGATTTCTGGATTAATGTGTTCCATGTCTAAGCTTCGGGTTTCATGTCTCTACAGTGTTTAAGAAGAAAATAGCAGTATTATTTGAGATGTTATTGTGCATTCTTACTGCTGTTAGGCCTCTGAATGTCATGGTAGGGCTGGATGAATTTGGTGTTTAATAGAAAGGATGCATGTTGTTATTAGTGAACTAGAATTCTATCGCTGATAAAACGGTTCCATTATTTTTCATCTCTTGCAATGGACTGTGATCAAAATTCCTTTCTTCTAATGGAAAATCTTGTGCATGAAAACCGAGTACACGTAATGTTCATTACAAGAGTAGGTTCTGAAATATACATAGAATGTGTGAACAGGCAACTGTAAACTCTTTGCTTTTAAACATGTATGACCAGGAAAAAAAAAAAAGCCTCAATTTAATGTATTCCTGGACCCACTCCACTGTCAGTGAGCATGAGAAGCAATCACCTCTTTTGACTGCAACAAAGAATGAGATAAAAGCTTTTCAATTCTGGGTAACAGAAACTGATGTCTGGAGTGCCTGGGAATTTTTCTCTTCCCATCTGCTAATTCCCAAATGGTGATCTTTTCACTGTTGAACTATAATGTTCCTACACTTCAGAAAGAAGGTGAATGAACTTTACACCTTTCTTTGCCTCAGTCCCCAAATATATCTATGGGTGGTTTTTCAGAAAATCTTAAGATAGCATCTCAAATTTCTGGCACTGATCTTGGCAGTTAGAGAACTGTTTCAGTTTATGCTTTGAGACAGTTATCCTTGCTTCTGAATAAATGGAAGAGTTTATTCACCTTTGCAGATAAAAGTAAGCATTACTTAAGACCGGGAGTAACACAGTTTCTGACATGGAAGACCAAAATGCCAAATTATATTGAATTGTAAAGTTACAGAAAAACTGTATGATCTCTTAATTTTGGATATTGTTTTATTACCCATGTTTCTATTATTACGTCTCTGTACGTAAGACCCTAATACCAGTTACTTGCTAAGTGAAATGCTGATGCTGCTCCCAATGTTGTTTGGCCATTTTAGCCAATGAAACTGTAATAATGTATGACAGTTTTAAGTTTGGAAAAGGTTTCCAGTGGACTAATTGAACTTAAGTCATGCCTGATGGATAATGTGAGAAATCAGTGAAGAACTTCTTTCATTTTGGAAGTATTATACATTAGGCCTTTTTTTAATCACAAAGTCGTGACATTAAAGTTATTCAGTCTTATGCTTGATACGTGGTGTGAAGAGATGGTAAATGGAAGACCTGAATGTTTCAGACTGGGCTAATTCCTATGTTCTAGCCTTCAGCAAGTTGCTGGCTAAGTGGCTAAATGTGCTGAGAGAAAACCAGGGAAACTTCCTTGTGAGAAGCTGGTTCTCTTAACTTCCACTGAAGATCTGCTTTTCAATTCTGCTATAATTTTATTAAAATCTTTCCGTTCTCTACATAATGGTCTGATTTTGACAAATTGGCAAATTCTTATTAAAATCCCCCAGCTTCTTGTGCTCTTTCTCTTTTCTTTCTTTGATGCACTGTTATGGGACAGCATGGTCTGGAGGTAGTGCTGCTTTCCACTACCTCTGCTGTTAGCAGGAGTAAATATTTAGGTGGTAGTTGTTTTCATCAGTGCACACCTGACAAGACTTTTTCTTTTTAAGCAATTGTCAGAAATACACATTCCTAATATACACTGAAAAGTATAAAATTTCCAGCCAGACAAGGTGTCAATTTGATTAATAACATATGGGATATATTTGACATGTTTTCAAGGTCCCATTAAAAGGAAAAATGCTGGACTTCATAGTATATTATATTTCTTATTATGGTTGTGTCCTTATATATTTGATCTGATAATTTAGTAACATATCTAATGGAAGTTTTTGGGAACATTTTTCATCCTAACATAATCAATTTTCATGTTTATGAATGACTGCATTAGATTCGTGCTGTTCAGACTATGAGAACTGCCAGAGAAGGAATTGTCTCAATACCAGCCTTTAATTGTCAACCCCGTACATAGGACAAAACAGGATGAGGGTTTAGTTTTCCTTTGCAAATAGTTTTGTAATGCAGACTTGATCTCAAAGGTTACTGTCGTAAGTTTCTCACTCTTGCATCTCTCTGCTTTAATTTAAGACATTTCCACTGGGATGCAGCAGTCAGCTTTCCTCATTTGATATTTACTTTATTTCCTCTGTGATTTAAACCTGCCTACATGTCAATTTTTCTCACATCTTTAGAAAATTCAGTGATTGCTTTTTCCCTTCCACTACTATGTCTTGCTTTTAGGGTTTTTATTTTTTTCTCTTGTATAAGTTGTCATGTTTCTAGTGAACTTCTTGGAAGTTTCATTGCTTCTTCAGTCATTAAAAATCTTGTCAAAGTTTGAAAGTAGTACTGACTTATCACAGTTCTTGTGTGCTGAGAGATTAGTCAGTGCTGAAATGATATTCATTGTAAACTCCCAGATTTCCTTTTTAATGCATATCTGGAGAGTATTAAATAAATGAGAGGCATTAGAGTTGCTGTAAATAATACAGTAGCAGTAAAATAACCTAAAATGAAGTATAGGCTTATGTTGTGTAGGAAGTTTAGGCTACAGTATTACCCTTTCAGCTTGCTGTAAGAGAGAGTGAGCTATTCTAAGATTCTTATGAAACAATTAAAATAATAATGTTGTTAATCAAAAGGTGTCTGAATACTCTCTTAAACAGAGCTACATACACTGGTTGTGATTTTAAATGGGTTTTTTGTTGCCTTCAGCGTTTGTGCATTGCAGTTGCTGAGAATTATTCAATATCTAGAAGCTGGCTCATGATACATTTTTCGTCTTGCTTTGCTTAAGTTGTCTAATTTGCCTTCTTTTAAAAGTGACATTTTTCTATTTTACAGCTTCAAAAATTTCCAGTTGATAAGGAAATGCTGACAGAAGCGTAGGTGACAGAACTGCTGATTTCTGGATACTTTTGCCTTCTGGCCTTTGTATTTATCAGTGCATGAGTGACTTTTAAAACCTAGTGTTGGTTACTCACTGGTTCTTACTGAGAAGTAAGTTAAAAGGTACTGCCATAGCCAGTGGAACTTAGTGATAAATACTAGTTTTGTTTTGGTGCTGCTTTTATGCTCTTCTGCTGGCTGGATGTCATAATTTCACATCTGATTTATTTGTTTCCTTTCAGCATCAGAGTCTGTTTCCTCTCCCTTTATGAATATGTTTCAACATGGCATTTGGGCAGATCTGTGTTCTGACTTTGTCAGCCTTTTGCACCGGGCGCTGTCTCTCTGAAATGGCCTTGCAAACTTAGATTCTCTACACTTAAGAGAGGGGGACATGCAGAAAAGGTCTTCTGGAGATGCACCAGTGCCCAAGAGATCACTTGGGCTGTGAAGTCAATTGCTGACCAAAATGTACTGTCACCTGTTCTTCAACTAGTCAGCTGCTGATAAAGATCCACAGGTGAATTGTTGTCAGCGGAGGAGACAGGTTCCTGGTAATCTTCATCAATCACCAGACTTGGAAGGAGTGGGGGGATAGACTGCTTTTCATGACTGTTGGTAACATTTCAGTGCTCGCTGGTGCAAGTTCCGTTTCATTATGAACGGAATCGAGGTAAGAATTCCTGTTCTACCTTAGCTGTACAGGATTCAGCGGAATCCAGACCATTTTTCTCCTCTTACAGCTGAAGTGAAGTCCCCAAGGCTGTGGAGATGAGCCTTTCTTTTCTACTTGCTGAAGGGTGAGCCACAACCACATCGGTGTTTTGGTGGGAGGCTGGAAAGGTTTGGTTTTGTGTTTTTCTTTTTTTTTTTTTTT
>VYZQ01056992.1:0-39907 GCA_013400655.1 Mystacornis crossleyi
TTTTTTTTTCCAGACTGCTTCTTCTAAATCATCGGGATTGTTTTGAATTCTTGTCCTCCTGCATGCTTGCAGTCCCTCTCATCTTGCTGTAGCCTTCTAGGGCAGTCAGCCTGTTTTCTCTGCCATCAGCCAAGTCGTGGATGAAAACACCAACTGATGATGGATCTGGGAGGGGTTCCACTGGAAGATGCTTCAGTAGGGCTCTCCCAGTCTGTGCTCCTAGAGCAGTGCCCCATTCCCAGGTGGTCTTCCCAGCAGTGGTGGTTCTGCCTCCAGGCCAGTCCCTGCATCCCTGGTTGTGTTATGGGCATGTCCCATCAGACACTATCAGAGGTCTCTGAAATCTTTGTTTCTTCTCCCCTTCCTGCAAGTCCTGACACCCTGTCACAAAAAGAAATAGGAGAGATTTGATGTGATTTGTTCTTGATGAACAGAGGTTATCTCTTGCTCAAGTTCTCCTTGTCTTCTAAGCACTTCAATTGAACTTAAGCTGATTATTCTATAATTTCCTGCTTCCTTGTTCTCCTCCCTGAATTTGTCAAAGATAGGCTTTGTGTTTGCCAGTCCTCTGTAACATCAGTCATCCCCTGTGAGTGACTGGAGACAATTCCCAGCGCTCCTGAGCTGCTGATGTCGTTGAGTTCTGGGGAAGTCTGGCAAGGTGTCCACATTGCCTCCAGTGGGGAATAATATGATATTAAAACACATGTAATGCATTGCAGAGTCTGCTTGTTTTGCCACTCTGTGTTGGGAGGACAAAACAATTAATTGAAAGAAAATAAACCAGAACAAACCATCTCTAGAGCTGCTTTTCCAAGACCAACTCAGGGGTTGTTTACCTGCTAATGGTGTTCTGTCGTGCTGTGGTTATTAGTAAAGTTTTGACCTCATGGTCTGCAAAAACAGATGCTGCCTCTTTCCAATTATAAATGGGGTTTGAAATAGTCTGCTGGAGTGGGAAGAGAAGGGCAGCTTCAAATAGCACAGCCACTCACCCAGGCAGCCGGTGTCCAGCATCACGGGCTGTTCGGAGGTGGGCCACAAGCTGTGCGTCATGGTGGTGGGTGTCTTGGCCAAAGTCTGATAGTCTCTTTGCTGATTTTAGATTTAAATATTTAACTTCCCAAAACCATGAGCAGAAAGCTCTTTTGTAACCTGGTGTCAGGCGTTGGATACGAAGGCTTTAAGTGTGGAGAATCAAGCCTTTGGGAAGGCACAGGGAGGTTCGGGTGTTAATGTGCCCAGCGTGGGGACTCCAGGGGACTCAGGACTAAGGCCTTTATCAGTAAAACCAAGAAGGTTTCATGACTTTAGATAAGTCACAAGTACAGATGGGATGAAGACAAACAGTTTAACCTACCTACAATTAAACTGTTGTGGTTTTTTTAATTTCCAGTGGCAAAAATTGTTCTTGACTGACTGATCAGCCATGTGCTGCTTATACAGCCCTTCTCTTTGCCCCTTGCAGCCTGTGCCAGAGCCATAAATGCTGCAGGATATTTGGGGTTTAAGTCTTGGGATTTTTTTTTTAATTGAATAGGAAATTTTAAACCTTGTGTTGAACCTTTTAGGAGACTCCCAACATGCTGCCCATTGGAAATGCTACCTTTCCAGTGTAGAGGTTGATATTGCACTGTATGGCTGTGCAGCTCAGGGCAGGCTCTGTACCCATGTTGCCTGTGCAGGCTTCCCCTGGCAAGTTTATCTCTGTCAAAATTTAATGATTTCCAGTTACCCACTGCCAGCCAGCTCCTGGCTTCCATTGTAAAACCCCAACTGCAGTCAACTCTGTACCTGTAGACTTGCCTGCAAAGTGAGGTTGTCCTTTGCATGGTGGCTTCACACCCTTAAGATTAGGTGTGACTGTGTGGTATTTTGGAAGCTCACCTTGTGGGAACTGTTTTTCCCGTGGATGTTGTGGAGGCGCTTCAGAACAGGCGTGCACAGCTCCTTGAAGGACTCGCCACACGCATCCCGGCTGGGTGCACGTCTGAGCACAGGGTCTCTCCCTTGCTTTGTGAGCATGGCGAGGAGCAGGATGCTGGGTTTGGTGGCTGTGGGGCACTGGCTACAGCGTAGACATTGCTCTGGTGCAGCAGGGAGGGCTCAGGCAGTGTCTCTGTAAGGAAATATCGCTCGTGTAGTGCCATATTTCGGGATGCTCCGTTCGCTGGGGGTGTCCTTTGTGGGAAGCAAACTTTGTCCCGGAGGGACGTTCCTCTGAGTGTATTTACAAAGTCTTCTTCTATAGTGCATAAAAGCCGTGAATGCTAATCCGCTCTGGAAGCAGCAGAGTCAAAGCTTGATACCATTAAATACGAGCCGTGTCCTGCAGTGTGTGGGGTTCCCGCTGCTTTTTCATTTCTGTTGCCTGCACCAGCTTGACTTCAGGTTTTTGTAGTTTCTTTGAGGTCTTGGGCACTGCCTGCAGCGAAATGGGTATGAGTGAAAGCCCTGGTTTGAGCTGGGATCACTTCACTGCAACCCTTGCAAGCGTTTCCCAGGAGGAGAGACGCCAGCAGGAGACCCAGCGAGTGCTTTGGAGAGCTGAGGGGGTGCAGGCGAGAACCTGGCTGGGAAACCGTGCAGTGTAGAAATCTATCATTAAAATGCATGGTGTTTAAAAGATATGCAGGAGCATTTCTGAGAGATTTTACATGGCCTGGGTGGTGCTCAGCCGACATTGTGTGAAATTGGTGGCTGGAATGCAGCAGCAGTTGCAAGATTATCATACCTGTGACTTGAACAAATTCGTCCCAAGAGCGAGGGGGACTGTGCAATCTGTTGATATGCATTTATCAAAATAAGTCGTTCGTTGTCTGGAGTCACCTGAATTTCTGGTTTTATTTGCAGTTTTTAAGGCCTTTAAACAGGGCTCTTGACCTGTATTGTATGTGCACTTGCTGTGTCTTGTTGCTGCTCCCACAGTAAGAGCTGTGGTTGTGTGATGGAGTTGAAGTTACAAGGACTTTCTCCTAACCTGTGTTCTTCAGTATAAACTTGGATTTGTGTCCTTGCTGTGCTGTGTCCCTCCCAGTCTTGGAAAAGTCGGGTGGCTGGTTTCATGCCTCAGTTCCCATCTGCTCTCTGGAGACAGTGACATCTCTTGTCACAGGGGTTTGGAGGACACAGCCACACTTCTGTAATGGCAGGGTCTGTGTCAGCACATAGGAGAGGAGCAGTCAGAGGAGGTTAACACACACACCCCCCGTTACATCAAGTACTTCTCTTGGTTTACTTCTGTTGCAGAACAAAACTCATTTGCGATTCCCTTTGATTCATCTAAAACAAATCATTGATTTGTACTTATGTCCTGAATGTTCATTGATTATTCACTTAGTGTTTAATGTAAAACACATCTATAGCTGGCTAGTTTAAGTGAAGCTGCCAGTCATCTCTAGAAAGCCTTGAAGCCCCTAAGTGCTGAAGAAATTGCTTTAGCAATAGGTGGACCAGGCTGCTGCAGGTAGGCTTGGATTATCCATGGTTCTCCCTGTTCACAAAACCCAAACCAGTCACCAAAGGATCAGTTTTTCTGCTTGTGGTGTAAAGAAACACAAACCAATATCTATACCGGGGTGCCTGGCTCAGCACAGGCATCCACAGCCACCAGGACATTGAAGGAAACCCTTGAGGCTGAGCCACCTGCCTGAAAATACTTGGAGATGATGCTTAATGTTCCAGGTGAAGATTTTCCGTATCATTATTGTGCCAGTTCTAATGCTGAAGTTTTCTTTTTCATGAGACAGAGACCAAGAGGTTGGGAGATTGGGTGGGTGAAGAGGGCTGCTGTGGTGGCAGAACTCACCAGGCAAATTAAAGGATTGTGGAAAGTATTAAAATAATCAAAGAGCTTCAGCAGGGGCGGGCAGGTTAGCACTGTTAGGAGGAGAGGCTTTTCAGGGAGGGCTGATCAAGCATCTGCTTAGCAGCTTCCCAATGCAGGCAGAGGATTGTTGTCTTTGATGGAGGGAAATAAATTTTTTCTGCCTTTTCCATTTGAATCACAGCATAGGCGGCTTTTTATTCAGCAGTGCCCTTCCTGGGTTTATTTTTGAGCTCACATCAGGCTTCCCTTGCAAAGCAGGAAAGTCTGGGAGTGGCAGATTCCTGTATTAAATAATCTCTTTCTGCATTAATTGTGTCACTGGCCAATTCTCCTTCTGTTTTTGTCCCGGTGTCAAGTCACATTTGAGTCTCCAGGATCAGTGCATTAGCATGGATGCGTCTCTGATGCACGGAGATGGCTCTGTAACTGCATCTTCTCTCCTGCCTGCCCCTGCCTTGGAGTGACTCCCTCAGCATTTAAATATTCCATCCCTCCTGTGCTACGTACAGGATAAATACTTACCTAAAGGTTAATCTGTATTTTGAAGTGACTAGACATGCACACAAAAATGTCTTGTGCAAGATATTTTCGTTTCTGCTTTATATTAAAGTGGACAGCAGTAGCATTAAAATGTAAATCGTTAGGCTTTAAAGAAGCTTCTGGGCAAGAATTAATCTCCACCTGTCTTCTATGTTCATGATGAGTTTTGTTGCATTGCAGTGTCCATTTTCTTGTGGCTATAATTGTCACTCTGGTGGTTTAGGAGCTGTTGGTGGTGGGGTGGATGCTGAACTGCGGGAAGAGCACGGTCTTGGCTTGTGTCAGTGCTGCTGCCTGGTCCATACCTGTTCCTCAATGAGTTTTCAGATCATCCTGATCACATTTTCAAGTCCGCCTTAGAGCACTTAGGTTTTTCTTCTCTCTCTGTGATGCCAAAAGCTGTCTGGAAAGTTCAACCTGAAGACCCTTTTTTGTCACTCACTGCTTGTACTTACATGGCAATAAATCCTCTGTGTATTGTCACTGTTCCAAGGAATATCATACCTTAGGGAGGAGGCCTGTGGTACCAAAAGGCTGTGTAGCCTTTAGAAGCTCTTGTAAACAAAGAAACGCTTCCAATTCTGAGAAATGAGCTCCTTAAAGATCTGTGTATATGTATTTTACATAGTGAAAGCAAGTAGGTTTAGTTAAAGTGTAGTAGTGAGGCCAACCCTGCCCGTACCAAGAACTTCACACAGATGCTGGAAAAGTTTCCTGAGGGAGAATTAAATTTCTTTATTCCTCCCCAAAAGAGAGACACTTGGGGGAGCAGAGCTGCTGTGCAGTGTCCCCAGGGCATGTCCTCATGTGAAGAACAAGAGCAGTGTTTGTCTGTGTCCTTTGCCAGGTGAATGGATGGATCTGGTGGTGGTTGAGCTCTCTCACACTCAACCACTGGCACAGATAAGTACCTGTCAGATGAATTATTCAGTTAATGCTGGCAGAAGTGTTGTGGTGGTCTCGCCTCCCTCTGCTCTGTGCCCAGACTGTGATCTTCTACTTTTATTTGATCTCGCCTTTCATGTTTTAACTATTCCTTTTTCGTGCCATCTCTCATTGCGCTCTCTGGAGCTGGCTTTGATATCTTTTCCCTTTGTCTTCTATTTCCCTCAGTTTCCTCCCTTTCTTCTTCCTTTGATGTTGTAGAAAATGACCTGGATGGAGATCTTCCCATGTCTTCCCTCTCTTAATCTTGTCCAGTTCAAGTTAACCACTATTTGAACTCTACCAGATACTCACCTAGTAGCACCATTACATCATTAACATCCAGCAATGATTTTGGGTCGAAGCTGGTTTAGGCTGCCTGGGGAGGAGGTGGTGCTGGTCCTTGCACCAAGTGTCAGGGGTTGCTCTGAGTCCATCTGAGTCCCAGGAGTGAGGTGCTGAGGCCGGGCACAGCCCCCTGGACAAACCATCCTGATTCCAGAGTGAGGACAAGCCGTGGGGATGTTTCCACAGGCGTCACACGTGGGCGCCTGGTGCTGATGGGCAGCAGGAGCTCATCCTGCACTTCACATATAGAGCTTCAACTAAATTGAAGGAAAAGTAAAAATTGTGTTTAAACGGAGATTAATTTGCTGACCTTGAGAAGCAAGAAGTATTTAGGAAAAAAAATGGAAATGCAAATTCTGGCTGAGCACAAGCTTCATCATTTGATGGCTGAAATTCTCCACTTTGTCGTGCCAGTGAATCCACATGAAACATGTATTTTCCCCGAACTAAAGAGCTGACCTGGGTGGGGGAGGTAACTCAGAGTACTCAGAGTGGTGGATGAGCATAATTAGGGCATGGATTGTGGGTTGGCTCTGTATAGATCAGTTTGTGTTTCGTTAATGTCTGGTTCCACCCTGTCTGTCTGTTTTATTGGATTAATTTATTACTTTCTGAAAGTGCCTCTCCAGTGAGCTAAAATACCTATTTACTGGAAGTATTTGGTTACCGTGAAAAAGTGTATTTGGCATGTGTTTGGCAAATATTAAGTACTTTCTTCTGTTTCTTTTGCAATTTAATCTTTTATTTATCTTGGGTATTGATTGCTGAAGGCCTTGGTAATTATTTGGTGGTTTTGAAAACAGCTATTTTAGAGGCTCGAATTACTTTTGTAATATTAATCATTACCTTGGTGTGCTTGCCTCAAAGGGGATGGGCTCTTTCTGACAGCTCCAAGGTGGACATTTACTGTCTGAAATGACGCTGCCGTCTTAAAATAGCAAAATCATTACTGGTGTTTTGTTCCCAAAACTAAGCAGATGCTTGCAGAGATGCAAACCTGGCAGTTGCAGTCAGGTCACAAATTTGCTTTCCTCTTGATGGGAGAAGTGGCCAGATTCTGAAGTCAAATAAAAATATGGTTGTATTCAGTTTCCAAATTAATTTCACGGTGTATGGGTCCCAGCTCTGGCGCAGTGCTGGTGGGGTGAGGGGTGGCCCCGCTCCGGTGGCGATGGAGCTCTGCCAGGGGGAGAGAAGCCACACTCCAAAGGGTCTCACACTTGCAAGTGAATGTGGTGCCATACAGAGGCACATCTTGCTTTGGGGGAAGGTGAGAAATTGAAAAGTCTCTGCTGGGAGCTGAGTAATTGGCACCTGCTATTATTGTGTCCCTCCTCCCCCTTTTAATAACTTGTTTATAGAGATACCTCTCCTACAGATCTCATTACACAGCCATAAAGCACGATTCTTTAAAAAATGCATGCATTCCTATCCATGTCGGGTCTGAATACCTACTTCCTTCATTTTCCGTTAGGAGAAGGGATGGTTTTTGTGGTATCCAGGCATCTTTCCTCACTGCTGGTCAGAGTCACGGCTGCCCGTGAGGAGACGAGCTGTGTCCTTGCCATACCTGGACGGAGATGTAATTCTTCCATTAATACAAAACCTGGCAGGCAGTTAGAGTGGCTGGGAGGGGAATTTTGTCTTCTTGTTGTTTTAGGCCTTGAAGCAAGGGGTTGTGTTTGCTGTTTGAGTGACGCTGGCCTGATCTCCGTCGGAGCTCGCACAGTGACATACATTGCTGGAGAGCACGAGAGACGACGTTTAGCTTACGCCCCTGGGATCTCTAGTGCAGTGAATCCCACTTCCTGCTCATGCATCAAGTGATACGTTTAATTGGTTTTAACAGTTTCATCCTTGTTCTTTTATTAGTGGATCATGGTGCGAAAGGAAGCTGGGAGTGTTTTTGGATCCTGTCCTGGGTAATTCGATGAGTAAGTCTTACTGAGCTTCGTCTCTGTGCAGGTGCAGTCATGCATCTCCTGCAGGGGATGTGGTGGGAAGAGCATCTCCTCCTCCTTCCAAACACATGTGTGGGGAAGGAAGAGGAGGAGAGGGCAAAATCATGTCCATGACAATTATTTTTTGATTCTTTTCATCACCTTATAGAACAAGAATGATAAAGGGACCCTCAGAAAAGAGGGCATTCCAGCGAGCCCTGGCAGGGATGTAATCTCTTTTCTTCATACTGAGGTATAAAGATAATTCCAATCGGGATTGAAACAGCGGATGGCAAATAATTCTTGAACAATCCGCTTATGGTGTTCCAGGATGCGAATGAAAACCACTAATGGGATAAAGAAGGATCTAGATAATTATCTTGACTGCATTAAATCCCATCCTTTCAGGAGACTACTCTTGTGCGGACACCAATTTCATGTGTATCGAATGCTAAAGCTGACTAGACATTTTCAGAAGCTGGCTGTTTCCAACACAGCCATCCTCTCTTGGTGATGATCTATCTTTTTTCTACCTGGTTGGTCATAATAAATCTGATTTCTGGTCTCTGCTGCCCTGTTTCCATTTTTCCCTCTCCCCGCAGCAGGTTAAAGCTGTGACACACATTCTCTCCAGGGCGGATTTGAAACCTCCTTCATCTTTTTCTCCTTTCATTTGGTCTGTTGTTTTGAGAGACTTCCTGGGGGTTTTTTTCCCCTTTTACATCTGGTAGTGCTGTTGTTTTAAGTCTGACTGAAGAGCTGCATGTAATATTAAGGTGTGTGAGATTTTTTTAATTGATCCTTTTTTTTCCCCCCATCAAGAGCTCTGCCTTGCAGTGTGGGGAATGGCGCTGTGCTCCAAAACAAATCCAGTTGTACAGTTAGCTAATGAGGCTCTTGTTGTAGGCTCTTTGTGTTTGAACCTGATGGACACCCCATGGATGGAGTGGAGGATGGCAGAAAGGAGCAGTTTCATAGTGACCCAGACCATGACATTTGGATGGGATTGGCTCAGTTAAGAGTTCAAAGCTCTGCATTACGGAAACTCTGTCCTCTGAGACCCCATGGTCAGAGGAAAGGGCAACACAAATGCACCTGTAAGAATGGGGGTGACAGAAAAGCACCTCTAGGAAGTGGCTGGTTCTTCATTATCCCCCACCAGCTCAGGCTGCTGCATTTTCCAGCTGTCAGAGAGCCGTTTCTTTACAGCCTCACATTAGGTGTTTCCCAAGTGATCTGAGGCATGTCCGAGCTGGCTGCAGCATCTTTTGGTGAGCTAGGCTGTGTGTCCCACAGTGGGAGCAATCTGGAGACTCTCAGCTAAAGACGGCTGCCCGTGAGCTGTCCTCCAGCTGGAAGACGAGGATTGGCAGTCGGCACCGTTCCTTTGCACTCCAGAGGACAGATGCTGTTCATGGCTGTTTTAATCAGGGAAAGAGTCCCAACATTCATTTGGAGAGTGCCCAAGTGCAGCTCCTCAGTGGCAGACCCTTTGAAACCACAAAGTTCCCATCTTTACTTGCTCGCGTGGCAGCGTTGTTAAGGCTCAGTTGTCTTTAGAAGTACAGAAGGGCTTCCTTGCTCTTAGTGAAAAGTCAGAGAAGAAATTCTGTCCTGTCCAAGGTGGTCTTGGGTTTCCAATCTCCCTCATGTGGCAGAGAGAGGTTACAAGGGCCAGTTTTGTGCTGAAATCCAAGGGGTTGGTCTCTTTTTTGTGAACTCTATGTTGCTCTTGACACCAGATTTGCTGTTCACACCACCATGAGCTGTCACTTGCCTATCCCAACAGGAGGATGTCCTTAGAGGCACATGAAGCTCAGCCCTTCCATACCAGGCTTGAATTTGGGACAGGTAGGCTGCACAAGGGTGTGACGTGCAGCTGGGCACACCCTGGTAAGGCACTTGCCAAGCAGGACTGTGTGTAGAGAAGAGGATACGTGGGATCCTTACAGCCTCTGGAAGGCTCTTTAGGAAATGAGTCATGTTTAAAAAATGTGGTCATTTTTTGTTTTGGTGACATGGTTCTAGAACAGCAGCTCTTAAACTGAAATGCTCACAAAGAAGAGTCAGTATCAAGGTTTCTTCACCCCCTGATCAGTTGGGTGCTCTGTGGCTAGAACTTTAACAGTGATGCCTGGTGCAGGGTTTTGCCTAAAAATACTGCCATTCTACAAGAGGAGTCTGGCAAGATCTGACAGCTGATTCGTAAAAATCGATTGCTGTTTAAAATAAGATATCCATCCTACACACTCGTGACTTGCACAGAGATCTTGATGGGCATTTTCACCTGGGTCTTGGTATCACCGCACACCCTTCAGATGAACCACTCATTAAGAAATCTCATTACTTGCTCCGTTAAAGGTGTCTGGTTAGCTGAGTTGCTAATTGAAGTGTTCTTTCTTCAACCCAGTGTTGTGATGGAGCAGTTCCTGGAGCTGTTACGCCAAGTGTTACCTCCACAGAGCATTATAAACGATCTCCTGCCATCTCCTGCTCGGGTGAGCGCTACCCAGAGAGGAACTGTGTTTTTTTCTGGATGTCTGCACAGCTCTCAAGTGACTTGCATGATGCACACACACAGAAAGGCAGATATTTCATGTCTCTTTGGAAATCTGTCAAGACAGTGGCAGATCGCTTAGCCTCAGTCATGCTGTCTGTTCTCAACTTCTAAATGCAGGTCAAGGAGTATTGCTGTAATAGTTAAAGGTCAGGCAAAATTACAGCCTTTAGCCCTTTGTAGCAGCTGTGGTCATCAAAGGAGGTGTTTTACTCCTGAGATTGAAACTTAAGCACTCATCTGTTGTTCCAGAGTGGTGGTTAGTTGTTCTACAAGCCTGCAAACCAAAGATGGCCATTTCTGCAGGTACCCCTGATGGTGACCTCATGGTGCTCAGAGGCCCCAGCTGAGGCCAGGATCCTCTCTAGTGTGCCCTGAATGCTCTGGGTGCACTGGGAAGCCTCCTAGAGAGCTTCACCATGAAAGGCTGGGCCAGAAGGAGCGGGTCCCTGCAGGTGAGGTGGTTGTCAGTGGCAGAATTTGAAATACATATCAACTCATCAGCATTGTTTGGTTACCAAGGTCACTGAAGTGCTGGGATGTATATGGGGGTCATTTGCATCAGCCTTCAGGATTTGTTAGAGAGGAGGAAAGGGAAGATCTTGACAAGAGAGAGCTTGTAGGTGGGTAGAATTTGAATCATTGCCAGCCAGTGCAGAAAAGGTCAAGAAATTCTTTTGTCCGCTGGTGTGTAGCGTAGCACACTGGCGAGAAGGTGTGGGTTTTGTACATGCACTCGTTTAGTTTGGCTTCCAGGAGAAGTCCTTATCTCTTCTCCTGCTGCCAGCTTCTTTGGAGTTGCCCTCTTTCCCTCTGCTCTGCCTACATTTCATGCTGTGATTTCAATTATTTATACCATTTCCCTTCCCCTTAAACTGCTCCACTGCCTGTGCACTATGGAAGCAGCTGTCGCTTCCCAAGCTGGTTCTGCTGATGTGTGAAGAGCCCTGTGCACACAACTCGTTAAGAGCATTTCAGGGCTCTTCAGTGTGGGCAACTATGTGGATGTAAAATTGCAATTGGATCTTACCTTACAGAAGATTTTAAGTGCGGCTGGTGAAGTAATGATCTACTTATTAATGTCAAATAGCAAGAGGGAGCTGCTCAGAGTAACAAGGGGAGAGGAGGAAGAGTTTTGCAGAGGAGTATGTCCCCTTCTTTTGGTGAAAATTAAGCAGCTTAAAACTAGAGGTTATTCTTCTCTTGGTTCCACCAGTGTGCATTCAGCAGAACCTCATTAAAATAATTTAATTTCTTTTTGACACAGCCTGATGTCACAGAGGTGACAGGGAGGCACAGCCTCATCTGGCTGGTCTGGATTCAGAGCTGAGGCTGAGAGAGGCAAATTCAGCCATTCAATTTAGTCCTCCCTCATTTTTACCTCTGCAGCTTTAAGCTTGGAGAATGAGCAGAAAATGTTTAAATCCCTTTCTTCATTGCTGCCATGTTCAAACTGAATTAATTCTCATCCAAAGGCAGCCTGTGCTGTAGGAAATATCTGCCATGGTCTAAACTGTGTTTTGAGGTCAGAATTAAAATGTATGTAACTGTTGAGCAGTGAGTAATGAATAATCAAATCCTGCTCTTTGCCAGCAGTTGTTCTGCAAGATGTGATTCGTACACATCCCTTGTACCTGTTCAGGTACATGAATGTGTTACTAGAATAGGAACCAGCACAACGTGTCTCAGGAAAGAATGGTTATAAGGTGAAGCGGCTTGCTAGAAATTTAAATAATTTTTTATTTCAAGCCTGAATTTATTTATTTGACTTCTACAAATGTAGCTTCTAGAGTGTACTAGTAATTGATGTGAGGATGCAGTTGTATTCATGGCACATCTGTGTCAGGGACAGTATTTATGTGCAGTGGCTGCTACATGAAATATTTGTTCTCTCCTCTTGGCTCCTCCATCCAATAAGTAGACGTGAGCTCTCAGGGAAAATACAAACAATTTTTAGAGCTGTTCTAGGTATAGTCCTTAAAGAATTTTTTGATTGTGTAACTGAAAAGAGCTTTTGAAAAGATAGAACAAGTCTCAAGTAGAGAATGGCCAGGGAGAGGCTGGTGCTTTGCTGTATTTGATGGGCTTTCAGTCCGCTAATGAAGAAGAACTAAAGCTCCCACTTTAGAGTATTGTCTGAGGACCGAGACTCTCGGGGTGTATTTGAGTGCATGGGCTTCCTTCTGGCTTCTTGTGGGTAGAGACCATCCAAGTTTGAAAAAATTGCTCAAGTTCCTTAAATTGTGTCCTGTCTTTCAGTGGGAATTGCAGAGATAATTGCAAAGTAAACTGAGGAGAGACTGACAAAAATGAACGAGGCAGCAGTTTGGGCAGGACTCGCTGTGTGCTAAAGTCATGCTTCTGGTGCACAGTGGCCAACGTTGGTACCACGTGTGTTTCAGAGGTTAGTTATGTGGTACTGCCAGATTCCCAATGGATTAATGGATGTTTCTGTTCAGACTGACAGCTCCTGAGGCCCCACAGCAGTAGGGTGAGGGTGGTGTTACCTGACTCCTAGACAGGGAAGTGGATTGATGAAAAGCGAAGCCCTCTACAAGGCTGGCTGGGTGTCATTCAGCCCATTTCACAGGTGGGAAATCAAGGCACAGGAGAGGTTCCCAACCTTCTGGGTGCATAAATCCCTTTGGAACCTCCCTCTGAGCATCCCTCCTGCAGCCCCTCAGACACAAAAGCCATGTCTACAGAAGGATGGGTTTGCGTTTCTCTGCTGGCGTATTTGTTACTGGAGGAATGGCATTTATTGGGTTTTTCTGGGAGATCTACACTTGTTCTGGGCTGGGAAGTCTGTGGGACTCGAGGCAGGGACCTCGATCTGTGCCAGGAGGACAGACGGACAGAGCATCCTCTCTGCAGCATCTCACCCTGCTCAGCTCTGTGTTCTTCAGCAAGGCTCCAGTCCCAGACAAAATTCAGGTGTGGGGAGGCAGCTGGTGCCAAAGCTGCTCGAGGAGAGCAGCAGTTGGCCATTAGTGTGCGCAGAGGTTGGGTGGATTGATTGTGCTGCTGTGGAAACCCAGGGCCAGGGGCCAGGGGTGGAAGGTCACACCACAGGCTGCTGTCAGCGCAGAAGAAAGAGGGAGATTTTTATGTTTTGTGGCGCCTCTTTTCCTACTTTGGAAAAAGCTTTTATATTATGTGTCTGTGTAAATGCTTTATAACCCGAGTGCTGTGAGTACTTTGAGTAATTGCTCAAAAATTTATGGTGAATTTTGACCATGTACAGACAGTGCCTTCAAGTTCCGAGGATTCTTCTCACAGATTGTGATGCATTTTTTAACTGCATTTAAATGAGTTATTTTATATAAATTCTGAGTGCTGGCAGGCTTGCAATCATTTTTTAAATGATTTTCAAGCTTTTATAAGCTTGTTTTTTTCTAAGGGGCTGAAACAATGTCCTTCTTCCCAACAGCTTTCAAACTCTTAGTCTCACTTCAGCCCAGTTAGGCCATGGTATGGAAACCCCTGAGGTGATCTAAAGTCCTCTGGGTATTTTGAAGGTAGCCAGGAGAGCAGAAGAGAGATCTGTTGATGGTTCTATCAGGCGTAGGTGAATCTGTACAGAAAATGTTATCTTCATAGCCCAAGCCACAACAAATCCTTTAATCAAGGCTTTCGGTTGAGTACAGGATGCCCAGATGTTGGGTTCCCCCCAGGGGTGGGGTGTGGTGGGGTGGCTGTAGCCAGCAACGTTCTCTGTGCCTGGTCAGCAGCTCAGCCCATCCCTCATAAAGTCCTGCCAATGCAGAAAATAAACAAGACCAAGTTTTTTGTGCCTTCTCACACTTCTAGTGAGAGTTAGAAGTAACCACAGAAAGAAAATATTTGGGTGGGGTACAGGGTTAACGGACCCATCCATTTCAGTATTCCTACCTCTGGCCAGAGCCTCATTCTCTAATTTTTGTTGCTCTGGCTGCTTTGTTTTTCCTTCATTGCAATCAAGATAATGCAGTACAATAGTGCACTAAGAATTCCAGCTATTCAATTACCTTTAAGAAGTTGACTTAATTGGCTCTTTAAGTGATAGCTCTCTATTGTGTGCAATCAGCACCACTCAAGGAGGGAGCAGGAAGAGGAGAAGGACTTTGTTTCTAATCAATAAACAGAGGTCTTTGAAATAATGCTGCTTGCAATTTGTATCACTGGTTAAATTACACTGAAGATGATCATATGCACCTTCCTGGAGGAGCACAGCTCTAGCAGAGTAATAAAGCTTTGCTATCCACAAATGTGGACTATTCTATTCTGTGTTTCAAGTTAATCCAGTATTCTCCCCTTGAATTTATTTCCCCCCACCAAGTATTAAAGAAAACCAAAACCAAACTGCTGCTAAGCCCAGCACAGATGATTTGGGTAAGTCTAATATGTAATGACTAATCATTTGGTTTGCACCTCATAAAGTATGCAAATGAATGTGATACCTGATGATAAATAATTCAAAGTCGAGATGCAAGGCAAGGGGAGATTATAGAAGGAATAAATATGTGTAAACCAACCTTAAGAAAAATAAGCAATCTCAAAAGCTTAAGCTCTTCTTCCAAGCTACAGTCCATAGAAACAGCTGCTTCTTGGTGCAGGTTTGCTTCCAGTGCTTGAATCCAGGGGAGGATTCAAGCCAGCAGGCCAGCAAGATTTCCAGTTTGTAGTCAGTTTGGCCAAAACTACAAATCTCAGGAGTTGCCCCGCTTGCACAGCTCTGTTGCACTTCAGGTCATCACTGAGCCTGGTTTAGGCAGCAGGAAAGTTTTGCCAAGCTCACCAGATTTCTTTTAGATACATTGTTTTTGGTTTATTTTTTACTAGTTATTGGGTTAAAAGTGATCATCTGCTTCTTGGTTTCATTAAAGCTAAAACTACTAGTCATAATTAACTGTTTAGTCCTAATTAATAATATTTTGAATCCAGAAAGGTCTTCTTGAGAGGCACAAGACTGGAAGTCACACTCAGACCCCTGGTGCAACCACTGCCTGGGGCAATTCCAGCTCTCATTCCCTAATTCATCCCCTCCCATGGGGGTAGGTGAGAACTGCAGATGCAGACCTGTATGGAATCACAGGTTTTAATGATTAAACATCCAGCACACTCCTGGGTAGGGTGCATGTCTCTCTGCACTGCATTTTCAACACCTTCTGTAGGGAATTTCATTTGCTTTGTGGGAGCAGCCATGGGATGTTCTTTGCAGGGATTGGCTCGCTCTGACCAAGCTGGGATTTAGTTGATTAAAGATGCTTCTTCCTTTGCTCCCTGCCCCATCTTGGTAAGAGATGGATAATCACCCTTCAGTGCAACGTTCTTGCAGCAGGAGGGAAGGTGATGTTGATCCAGATTTATAATCCTGCACTGAAGAGCAGCTTTAAGATCATTTCACGTGTCAGCTTTGTAGGAGTTTTCTCTAAACTGTGGAGGTAGCTGAATTTTGCCCTTTTATCATCCAGAAATAGCAATGCTACAGTGTCCTGCTCTAGCTCAGCATTTGGCAGCGTTCCTGAAATTGCCAGCAGCCTTCTCCTGGCAGCCGCTGGCCGGTGTCAGGCGCCTTCGTGCCCAGACACCCCGACAAGGCCGCGTTTGTTCGCCGAGGGTTGGTACGGTCCTGCCTCGGTGGAGGAGTGGAGCTGAATGGTCATTTTGTGATGACAGTAATTACAGCATCCGTGCAGTTCCACCATCCAAGTGTTTTACTGATGATCCCAAGTGCCGCGTTGGTTCCATACTGACTTTGCAGAGCACCGTGGCGCTGGGGGATTGTGTGGCCTCTGTTTATCAGATGCAGTGACTGTTGGTTTGCTTGTAATTTTGTCTGTGTTGAGTTAAGCAATACAGGGGAAGGAGGGAAAAGAAGCAACTTTTTTGTTGCAGATTTACTCTGTGGCTTCTTCAGCTCCTGGGAGGGGCTGTTATGATAAAGTCTGATATATTTTCACATCTGCCTACAAAAAATGTAGGATTTATCTTTCAAATGAAATTTGCTCTGCTGCGCTGCCAGCAGGGTGTTTTTGAGTAGCTATTTTTGTGAAATATAACCCGAGAATTTGTATTGGCTTAACACTTAAAATGTAGCCAGGGGAAGATGGAATATTCATCTTTATTGTATTTGTTTCTCCTGTAATGAGACATTACTGTCTGTCGTAAAGGAAGTGGTTCTCCAGCCCAGGGAGCATGCCCAGTGATTTTCTGCTTGCTCCATTAGCTCGTGTGCAGACCTCCTGATTTTTTATGTGCATGTGCTTTTCTACTTGTTTAATCCTGCCAACTGCTCTTCTGGTTGGAAATCCATTTCTATAATGCTGGGTATTACACAAATTTGTTGAAGCTCTTAATGCCGATAACAGGGAAGGGGGGTGAGGCTGCTTTGCCCAGTCAGCCTGAGCCAACTTTCTTCTTCCATCAGTCACACAGAGCTTTGGCTGCAGCTCACTGAGGGCACAAAATGCATGCAGTAAAGAAAAATAAAGTTTAAGAAACAGCTAGAGTGCTGTAAATGTCGCTTGCATTTTGATTTACGAAGTCCAAGCACAGCACAAATTGGATGGCTTGCTGTGCCCTGTGGAAATCTCTTTGTCTGCCTTTTTTTGCAATATTTCCATAACTAGTAATCATGGTATTGTAGCAGAGAACCCTTCTATAAAGAGCTTTTTGGTCACTGCTGCTGTTTACTATGACTCTGTACAGCGTGTTAATTGCAGCTCCTCATTGATGGGAATTTTCTTCAGGAATTGCAGTGTAGATGCAGTGATGCTCTGCATTTTGGGGTTCTTGTGTGCATGATGCTTTGGGGACCAAAGCTGGAGCAGTGAGAGGCATCCTCCCTCTCTGTGTGTGATTTGCAGTGTTTGTGGAGCTGTTTCCAGCAGGACTGAGCACATCCATGCCTGTTGTACTGTTCTGGTTGTTTTAATCTGTTGAATTCATCCATGGCACTTTGCCTGGTGGAGAGTGGTGGGAATGTTGTCAGCAGTGGCAGAGAAGGATGCCAGGCTGCTTTTTTATTATTATTTGTAGTAAAGCCATACAAAGTCCATCCAGGGCCTCCTGGCAATGGTTTGAGTAGCTGTCAAGCATGCATGTACCTTTTGTTTAAGCAATGTAGCAAGCGACCTGCTCAAAGTTTAATGTGAGTTTATATACTTGTGTTAACTTCTGACTTAACTATCCAGTTCTGTTAAAAATAAAATGAATAAAATCATTCTGGCACACTTTTGATAGCTACAGCATTTGGAAACTCTTCAGCTTCTCTCTCTTCTCTTTCCTGATTTCTTCCCAAGAATAGTCGCAGCACTTTCTTTTTTAGGACTTTGCCGTAATAATTACATCTACGAAGATCCGCTGGGATGGGTTATCCCACAAGTAGGATTATGCCCTTAAATGGAAAATAAGCCACCACAACAGCCAAAGTTTGGGGAAAAAATATTTTTGTGGGAAAACAAGGTTGCTAAATGTGTTATTCCATGTTGTGGAGCTGCACAGTCAGGAAATGCTTGTTAGTGCAGAGAGGAAATGCTCATGTCTTCTAAATGCTTCTTGCATTCTTCTTTAATTGTTGTTATAGTAGGAAAACATGGCTCTAATAAAATACCAACTTCTACCCCCTCTATAAAAGGGATAGGAGGTGTGAGAAAACATTAGAGGCAGAGGGAGAGGCCAGTCTTGCTTTATGAACGCTTTATTCACTGGGTTCTGCTTCTCCCTTTCCCCCCAAGCCAGTTGGGGGTGCAGCTCCTCTCCAGGCTGCCCGTCCAGTTCCCTGGCCCTGCTGCCTCTTGGCCAAAGATTTGGGCTAAATAATCCAATTAAGATTTGCAGCTTATATAACTGTCTTGGCCTGAGGCAGCAGCCGGACTGACGGGGATAGAAGCACATCTGGAAATAGTGTACTAAACATGCTGCCGCGGCTGGAGCCAAAACGGTTTGGACCAATTTGCTCATGCACACACGATGTCCTTTGAACAGCAAGATGAGTGTGCATGGCCTCCTTGTTGAAGAAGTTGAAGTTAGAAAATGCTCCTATCCATAAATTGTTTCCCTGGCTGGGAAACTTAACTGCCTTTTTTCCTCCCCCTTCTCCTTTGGAAGATCATCCAGCTCTTTATTTTCAGCTCCAGAGGATCAGCCAGGCCCTGTAGTACACTGATCATAAATAACATCTATGGGGTTTTTTATTTCAGAGGTGGGAAGGACCTCCAGCATTATTTAGTCTGACTTCTTATCTGCTACCCATCATAGGAGTTGCTTTTTATTTAATCTGAAATACAGCTTGGTGTATAACTGGAACACAGCTCTGAAGACAAATATTTTTTCTGAGAATTCATTATAACCCTGGTAATTTATCCTAATGGTTAATGACACTATTAAAACATGAGCATTTTATGCTGGCTCGAGGGTTGGGGAGAAAATAGAATTCAGCCATTCTGTATTTCAAGAAGTGTGCCCAACACAAGCTTAGAAAAAAAACAGTGCACATTTTGGCACTCTTGGATGTCTCTTCTTCCGTTGGCATCCATTACTCTCAGTAGGGAAGTTATGGGCATTAACAGCAGCATTTCCCTTCATGTGCAGTGATATGCGCTTATAGCTTTGTTTTATAGTCTCCTGTCTGATGTTAAAGAATTTATTTGTCAGGTGTGCAGGGCTGGTTCAGCACTCACGTCCTGCCTGTTCCTGGGTGCTTGGATGGCTGCTTGTCCAACACCTTCCAAATCTGTGCTGGGGAAGGGTTGTAGAAACATCACCTCGCTGAAATCTGATATCAAACACACGCACGCGCGCACACACACACACACACACACACACACAGCGTTCCTGGGCTTGTCCTCAGGAAATCATGCCCAGAGAATTGGCTGCAGTATGTGCACTGGCCAGGCTGCCAATGAGTGGTGCCAGAGCTGCAGAGGTGCTGGAGGTGGTTTGGCAGAGGGTGTGTTTTAGTCCCAAGAGGGGACATAGCTGGGGCACAGCGGTGCTGAAGCAGCATTCTGTGGCATCCTGACCCCACTGTGGCTTTTAAAGTGGTTTAGCCACTTCTGGGTGGTGCACAAAGATGTGTACCTTGGCAAAACCCTCCATGCCAGGGAGGTGGTGCAGGGCACTGGGTGGCTCTGCTGGGGCTGCTCCAGTCTGCAGCAGTGTAGGGCTAATAAGATACTTCTTCCAGCGTACAGATCAGAATGCCCCTGCTCTCACCAGGCTTTGGACATGGTCATGGGAGCCTCGTAGGAGTATCTTTGTAGTCATGAATACCTACATGCAGAGTCATGATCTTACAGTTTACACATTTTGGGGTTTTCCATGGTCATAAATCTAATGAGTTCCCCAAAAGAGGCTGTATGTCTTGAACCACTCCTCCCAGCCCCTGCCAGTGCTGGAGTTCCCCCATATCCACTGCTCCCTGAGACATGAGTTTGCTGGCAATGATAAAACAGCTGTGCTGCCACTTCTTCCACATTGCTGCTGTATCTGACTGACTGCCCGCGCTTGATGTTTTATTCCTAAAGAAGAAAGAAATTGGATTAGATTTTTCTCAGCCACGCACAGCAGTGATCCTGGGTTACAAAGCTGATCTGTGTGCGGGAAGCTTTGGGGAGCTGGGCGTGAGGGTAAGTTATTAACTGGGGACTCACCCAGGGTGATTTGCTTTATGGATATCTCAGAAAGGCATTCCAAAGAACTTCAAGAGGTGTTGAGCAGCCTCCATTGCCCTTGAGAGACCGTTTCGGGTGCATCAGGGGTACCTAAAGCACCTCAGTACAGAAATTACCTCCCTGGACACTGGAGTCCAATAAACCTCTTCGTAGAGAGGGAACAAGGGCTCAAATTTTGCTCTACAGAGTCGTGCTGCAAGTTTTAAGGGCAGTTTCCTTGTGGGTGAGTCACACTGCTGTTTTCCCTGTGCCGTGCTGAGCCTCGCTCCCCCGTGGTGGGATTTTTCCTGAGTTTTGACCTCCTGGCACCCCTGGGACAGGCAGATTGCATCGAGCCGGGTCAGGCCCTGCAGTCCCTCACACACACTGGTGTAGTTTGCTGTGATTTCTGTAGTTTAACTCCTTCAGTACCAACTGTGGCTTTGCTCAGCTGTGCTTGGGGTTTTTCATGTGCAAAAGCCCTCTCCCTCCTGTGCCTTTGCTGAGCAGCCGTGGCCTCTCCGGCGCTCTGTGCCCTCTCTTGCCTTTCCCTCACACCTCCTTGAGTTTACAGCCTGACCCGATGTCATCCTTCACATGCTCCTGTGAGGTCGTATGGCTGCACTGATGCTTTCTGGGCTGTGTGAGATGCAACTGTTTAATCATGGAAAGCTCTTCCCATGGGCTCTGGCGCTGTTTGCTGGGCACAGCTTCTGGTAGCCCATCTTGCATTCTCCTTGCAGCACCTAAACGTGTCAAATTTCTGTAACAAAGCTTCCCCCGGGGTGGAAGGTCTGGAAAACTGATCCACAGCAGCCCACATCGCAATTAGGTTACTTTATAAGTGGCACCAGTAAAGGTAACGGTGTGTGAAATACTGAAAACCCAAATCCGTTTTAATAGACATGTTCAAAGGGAATGTGAGGTGTGAACAGCATGTCTTTGCTCACAGGGAGCGTGAAATGTCTTCTGCCAGGACTCATCAGCACTTTAAGAATAGTTGTGAAATTAAGCATAACTACCATGGTCCTGTGGTCCAGGCTCCGGGAGTCACACCTATTTCGGGAGGTGGTAAGCAGCAGGCTGTAAGGCTCAGTGCACTGCCTTTAAGCCTTTAGGTAAACCTGACATTGCAAGAAAGCAAAACCTCCAGGGATGTGGTTTCACAGCCATTTAAACTGTTCTCCTTTTGGGCTGTTGTCCAAAAGGGCATCCTGGTTTCCATGTGCTTCCTTTGCATCACTGGCTCGGTCAGCAGGATGATCTAACCCAAAATTAGGCCTGCAGCGAGGATGCTAAATTTTCCAGCTGGATCAGGCCACGGGACCATGGGGCTGTCTGGGTGTCGGTGCCCTCTGAGGAGATGCAGGGAGCACCCTGCCCATTTTGGCACTCCTGGCTCTCTGAAAGCCACTTGTGACACCTTGCCTGGAGCTCGGCACGGGGGACTGGGAGATGCCAGTAACATTTCAGAGCAGCAGCTTGTTGAGAGGCTTTCAGGCATCATTTAATAAGCAACCAAAGGTCTTAGCAGTAGGACACCCGTGTAGTCAGCATCCTCCTCCCCTCCAGCTGTTTATTTTCTACCCTTGAAATGTCCTGCAACCCCCACCTTGTGCTGTGCCATCACCAGCATCTGTGTTGCCTCTCAGCAGAGCTGATCTGCTGGAATAATGCTGCTGCTGCTGCTGGCACGGGGCTGGCAGGCAGCTCTGCAGCTGGGCTGTTGTGGAGCATGGAACCAAGGCCGCCTGGTTCTGGGTTAGTCCCTGCCTTTTGGAATAGGGAAAAGTTAATTTACTCCAGGTTACTGTTGCTGGCAAGTCGGGAGTTGTGGCTTTGTACTTCCAGCGATGTGTTTTCTGCAAGGGGAAGAAATAAGGGTGGGTTTTATGCATTCTAAAGCAGCTGTTCTGGCTTTGTGGGAGACGGTGCTGACATTATTTAATAACCCTTTCTCATGTTTTCTTGGCTGGTGAATGACAAAAGGGAGAAGTGGGTCTTCCTTCTCTTTTAGTGGTATGTTTTTCTTCCCAGGAATTAGCCTAGCATATAAAATGAAACAAGAGCCCTCAGATAGCATCAACAACTGTAGTTGGCCTAAGTGTGCTATTTTATGGCAGTGTCTTGTTTTTTCTCTGGAGAAAAGAAATGTACCCCATTAAGTGCTCACGTTACAAGCCTGCACCCCAGGGGATAAATATTTCAAGTATTAATACTGAGTAATTTTTAAAAGGTTCTGCCTGCATTTTATTTTAAGCATTCTGCAAATTATTTAAGACTACTAAAACAAAATTCTATTTAGATCAGCTCATCCTGTGATCAGTATGTGGTGACTTTAAAATCTCCTCTACCCAACAGCATGGTCGTGCATCTGATCAGGCACTGGTACAATAGGGAAATTGGAAGCTGGTGGTGGCTGTGGATCTGCAGGTAGACAAGATGTACAATTTACATTAACAGTGGAGCGAGAGGAGCGCTCTCAATATCCTTTCACTCCAAAACAGTCACATGCATTGCAAATGAGTTACTCTTTTGGAAAAAGAAGTCAAACCTGACTTGCAGTTCTCAGCTATTAACATCAGCAGAGCCAGGGACTCCAGCCAGAACTTCTGTGATTTCCTTGATATCCCTCTTAGTACATCACTCTAACTTTTCCATATGTGTTCTCTGATTTATAACACAGCAATACTTTATTTCACTGTTGTAAAATTCTTTCATACTCTCAGCCCTGCCAAAAGCTTCATATGTTATTGATTAAACAAATTCCTACTGTTCCAGGATCTCAGCTGCTCTGAGTCTGGTGGTAACTTTAGTGGAATGATGAGTGCAATGGTCGATTGTACAAAGAGGTGGGGAAATACAAGGCACCGGCACTTACTGCTGCTAATCAATAAACTCACCTTCAATTTGCAAAGTGGAGCTGCTTTTTCCACCCGCCAGTGCAACATCTCTCCTGAGATGGGCTGAGCTTGTTCATCAGCTGCAAAGTGCTGGTGGCTCGGGGTCATTTTTGGGGGGGATAATGATGATGTTTGATTTTAGTAATGTTGGGAGAAGGATTAACCAGAGTTTCATTTCGACTCCTTCACAGGCAATTACCGACAGCTGCTGCTAGAGAAAGGGCGTGATGATTAACACAGTGACCTTTGCAAGGATTGACTTTCCTACTTGGAGGGATTCCTTTTGGATGGACTTGCGAGCCATTAGCGTTAAGCATAGAGCAGGATGCGTGGGGGCTTTGGGGTTTGGTGGAACAAGGTCTCTGTTTCACTATTAACTTAATTAGGTTATAATAGAAAGGGTTTTCCTGTTGGACTGCGAGGCATTTGCTCTGCTTCAGGGTTTTCTGCTTCTGTAAAACTCCAGAGCTGGGCCTTGCCAGTACCCGTGGGGACTTGGTCCTGCACGCTCCAGCCGTCAGCTGTTCCTTTGGGATTGTTTTGGTTCATGAGATTTTACTCACTGGCTTTGCTGCTTGTTGTGAGAGCGAGGTGAAAGGGAGAGAAACGCAATCCGGAGGGTTTGGTGAGAGCCAGGCAAATCCGATTTGGGCTTTCCCTGCGTGTGATGGTTCGCAGTCCAGCGTGACAAGTGACATGGCCCATGGCATGGTCAGTGCCCAGAGCTGAGCCTGGACCCCAGTGAGGCACAGACGAGGCTGCTGCAGATTCCTGCACATTCGTGTTCAGAGCAGGAGAGCAACACCCTGTCCGCTGCCAGTCTGCTCCTGCTGCCCTTAGGTGCATCCAAGAGCATTTTCCATGCCCATGCCATGTAAGGAAAGTGCATCAGGCAAATGCATCTCCTTTTAAACCATGCACAGGTTTGCTTGGTAGGATTGACCGCATGTACAAGTGCTCATCCTTTCCCATTCCCCTTTTCACTGCTTCCTTTCCACCCATCGCCCAGGTTTGCCTCTGTAATGTCCTCACTTAAAAATCCTGTCGAGCTGCAATTATTTCGAGGTTTAATGACCCATGATTTCTGTAATGCTTTATTTTGTTCGCTTTCAGCATGTTTTTATTCCCCAGTCAAATAAAGGGTATTAAAAAACCCACCAAGTACAAAGCCCTCACTTTCCATTTGAGAGAAAAATGCTTCGAAAGCTGTATTCGTGCTACATAGGTAAATAATTAGATTGCTAATGAATTAGCTTTGCTTTGAAGACAAAAGCTTCAGTGTTCCTAATTAGGTTGTGAGGGGAAACAGAAATGCGTGGTCTTTCTCCCAAGGAAAAGGGGAGAGAAAAAGGGGCTCCCAACCCAGCTGAGACCAGGGATCAGTGGCAGGATGGTGTTTTACCCCACCTTGGGCTCAGCACCTTCCAGCTCTTTGACATTGTTTAAATTCCTCAGTGAAGTCAGAGAAATAATACACTTTATCTGTGCAACACATTTCCTTTTATCTGTTTCAAATTAATATTTGAATGAAATGGTTACTTACTTCTATGTTTTGAGACCAGGATAATGGAAGCCTGTACTATATTTTTATTATATCACTCTATTTTATATGCTTTTCATCATATGCCCTATTATGCCCTTCCTAAGATGAAATATTTCATTTTTTCTTTCCTCACAGAGCAGGGGATTTTTCAGACCTTTGATCATTCTTATCACCCTCTCCAAAGCCCCTTTTAAGTCTGTATTAATACTCGTTTTCAGATGAGGTGAAAACTATTCTGGGATTAGGCAGCATCATTTTAATAATGTTATAATCTTCATACTATTATTCCCCATCCTGTTCGCTAACCACACTAACATCTTGTTTGCCTCCCTCCCTATCCCCCCTTTTTCCCTGGACTGCTGCTGCCTTCAGATTGGGCTGCAGACACTGATGCTGTGGCCTCCTCCCTAGTTAATACTTTTAATTGTGAAAAATACCTTGATTCCCCCCCCCCCCTCCCCCCCCAATTAAATTGCATCTGTCAGTTTTGGTGTTGCTTTGCCATTTGGCTGACTTTTCTCCTGATTATTTGCTCCTTTTCTGGCTTTGACGAGCTGATCTCCATGTCCACTCCATGTTTGGCTACTTCACAAATTCATCTCCTTCCCCAGATCCTCACTAAATCTATTAGCTGGTGAGTTTAATACCAATCCTTATGGCTTCCTCTGGATAGTTAACCTTTTGCTATAATGAAAATTCACTGTTTAATCCCATCTTTTTTCTCTTTAGATCAATGACAGCATTTGCCCTCTTCCCCTTTCCTCCTTAGCTGTTTTGCAGCAAAATGAATTGCCGTCTGATTTCTTCATCTCGTAAATCCCTTGAATGAGTTGATAAAACCCGAGGACAAATCAGAAGGACTGGTTCCTTTGTCAGAAGCTGATGGTGGTTTATACCTGCTGGGAATTTCCTCTCCTGCCAGTGCTTTTGTTTGGCAGGTGAAACCCAGGGAATTTGAAGTGATCTCGGAGTCCTTTGTATCCTTTGCTGTGATTCACCCACGGAGCCTTGCTGCAGAAAGAGATCCCAAACCTGCTCTGCAGGTACCCAAGAGCAGTCTGATGGCTTCTGCTGCCTCCTCTGCCCTGATCCAAGGCATTTTAGGCAGAGGTGATGGGCATTGCTGTTTTCATTCCTAATCTCTGAGTTTCTACATCGTTGCTTTGGTGCCTGCATCCCCCCTGGGGAGCCTTTGGATTTGGGCACAGGCACCCCTGGGACTTGCTTTCCTCCTTGGAATGGGAAATTGTAATGTTCACCATCTGTGCTGTGTTTCAGCATCCCCATAATGGGAAATCTACTCATCCCCATCTCTGAAAACTTACTACTTAGGACTTTGGAAGCAAAATAAAAAGCTTATTTTTTGAAGTATCGGTGCACGTTGTCTGAACTGAATCTCCAATGCAAACAGTAGCTCATACTTTGGAATAACAAGGTGCAGGGGATATGAATTTTCCTCTCTCCTTCTGATGACGTATGTGGTGAGACAACATTAAACTCCAGCAAGGAGACGTGCAACAGAAATATGATCAACACCTACTGCTGCAAAAAGAAATAGTGACTTAAAAGTGCCCGTGTTCCCTGGGGAGGGGAAGTGGAGAGATGCATTGCATTTCTCTCATTACACAGAGCTGCTGAAGGTTGAAATGCTGTTAAATATACCACAGGCTCTTATTAAATGGTCATATTGAAGAAAACAACATACACGCACACCATACTGGAGCTGGGGAAAGCGCTTGCTTTATTTGAGCATCATTTTTTCAGACAGGCTGGCTTTTAATAAGCCTCTTGCCACGGCTGATGAGTTCTCTCAGGATGATGCTGGTGCTGTGGGATGGTCAAACCCAGCAGCCGACCCAGGGGCAGCACAGGAGCCTGCCCTGACTGTGGGGGATCTTTCCTGCTGCCGTCACCCACCTGGGCAACCAGCGTCTTCTACTGGGTGTGGAGGGTGGGTACTGCTTTTTCTAAGGTGCTGTAGACTCTGGTGCTCCAGGACAGCTCTGCATCCAATCAGGACAGTTCTAGAGCACAGGCTCCAAGCTGGAGCATAGTGGTGGCACTGAGGTGTGCATCGGGGTGGGGGCATCAAAATACATTGTTCAGGATAGCGATGCCGTGGGTACTGACTGAACTGAAATAAAGAGCAGTTAAAGGGCAGAGGATGAACACAAGGAACTAAACCATAGCTGCTGGTTTTGACAGCTCTTTTGACCACCAGTGCCCATTATGCCCCATCCTTGGGAGTGTTCAAAGCCAGGTTGGATGGGCCTTGGAGCAACCTGGTCTAGTGGAAGGTGTCCCTGCCCATGGCAGGGGAGTGGCATGAGATGAACTTTAAAGTTCTTTTGAACCCAAACCATTCTGTGACTCTGGTGACTGGGCCCTCCCCATCAGTGCCAGTGCCAGCGCCAGCACCACCTAACCCAGCCCGATTGCTTTGAGCTGGGAAGGCCACGTGCCACCCCTCTCCTTCCCTAGTCCCTGCCCTGCCTGAAGCTCTCCACACCTGTAGCTATTTTCCCAATAATAATCAGGTTTCTAATGCTACTAAAGATTCTGCTTTCTTACTTTTTGCCTTGGTGGTAACCATAAATTATAACATAATACAGTTTTTAAAACTTGAAAACTTTCTTTAAAAACTTTTTTTGCTTTAAAAACCTTTTTTCTATTAAAAATGGCGTAAAAACCTTCCAATAAAGAATCTTGGGGTGTATTTATAAGCAGCAGCTAGAAAATGTCTGCTTCGACTGAGTATCCAGGTGTTTTGGGACACAGTGGAGAAGTAAATGTCACATAATGTTTACTGAGTAGAGCATCCGTGTTTGCTGTGTGGTGATGGCACTGCTGAAACACTCACACTTTCTATGCAGATGAATCAGCCCCCAGCAGGGTAACTGGAACTGCTGGAGCCTTTTGGGAGGCCCACCCTGCCAGATACCACCCACTCCCCAAACTCTACCCTTGACAGTGTTTGAATTGCTGCTCGGCGTGTCTTGGTGCTCAGTTCTTTAATGCAAATCAGGTTCTCAGTGGCTGCATATATCCCACGCTGCCAAAATATTTATGATTTTAAAAAATGAGTCTGAAACTGGGAGCAATGACCTGCTGGCTCACAGAAGTAAGGTGATGTGTCTCTCAGCTTTCTCATCTCACAGGAGCACTGGGGTGTTTTTTTTTTAGATTTGAAGGAAAAGATGTGCTCAGTCTTCATCCTACTTTGGATGGGGAGGTGGGGAGGGGCTGATATTTGGATATTCTGGATGCTAAACTATCTTGTCTTTTTCTTACTGCTACTTAAGAGTCTCTTCACAGTGGTTTTTTGGGGGATGATTCAGGGATTTGTTTATGGTGAGTCTGTAGAGCTGGTTTCTACCTTTTAAAGCCAAATAGGCAAAGGGCAATATTTTGCTTTTAACAGTCTGAGAAGGTTATTGTGGAGTTGCAATTGCTGCGATCCCTGTGTACCTGTGTGCAAAGTGCCTCACACCTGTGTGCTGCATCAGCCATCAGATTTCCATGTAAAGCAGGACTGTGCCTTTTTTGCATCTCAGGAGCTGAATTTAATTCACCGATACGGCACAGTAACTCCTTCTATCCATTTTAATGGTCCAGTGAAATTCTGTTAGCAAAAGACCTAATGAATGTTGCGATTCAATCAGGGCAATCTAGAGTGTAATGCGTGGAGCGGTGCCAGCATTATATAAATCATTAAACATCAAAACATTAAAAAAAAAAATTTCCCTAATCATCCTCTAACTCCAGGAGCTGCTGGGAATGGCTGGGGCTGGAGGCAGCTGGGGCCAGCATGGGTGCCTGGCTGGGATGGGGACAGTGGCTCACCAGCCTGGTGCCCGTCGTTCCCCATTAACATTTTTGGATAACACAAATGCTCTAGCATGGAGAGGGGGTTGTTTGTGTGCTCTGCAGTCCCCCCAGGCCCTTGCAAGTCCTAGAGGGGTGAGCTTTTATTTCTCAAATAAGTGCTTTAAATAAAATGAGGGAGAACAGTCATTACAGAGACATTTTCTGTAGGCAGATGAATTTTCTGCTCCAACTTCATTTACGTTGTAAGGGAACCGCACTTCTTCTTGCTCTTTTGGTTTTGGGAATTCGTGCAACAGCGGTCAAAAGGTGCAGTTATGCTCTCGAAGCCAAGACTTTACAGAGATAAACAGTTTAGAGGTTTGAGGATTGTTTTTAGTTTTTAAATCAAGTCTCTTGAAAGTCTTCCTAATGAGAAGCAAGTCCAGCTAGCAAAGACTGTGTGTTTGCTTTTGAAAAGATTGAATTGGAGGGAAATCTCTGGCGTTGGCCATGGGTCCACTCTTCTGGGAGAGGTTATCAGCAGAGAACAAAACCAAAAGTAATTGGAACTGAAATACGGATGTGTTTAAAATGCACTGCAGACTCCCTGGGAGGTTGGAGTGTGATTGGAAAGATGAATGCAAAATACAGAATTATAAAATTCCTGACTGGATATATATATATATATATATGTGAATGACTGTGTGGGATTTCAAGGTGGGGGTTTTATTGGCACTGGTCTGATTTTGTGTCTGTCTGCTGGTTTAGGATCAGATTATTTTGCTTTCACTCAAAAACTGAAAATGGATGTGGATGCAGTTGTCCCAGCCCTTACCTCTGCTAGCAAACATAGTTTGCACTTAAGAGTCACTTGAATAAGAATGAAGCCACAGAATTTTCCATAATGTAGAAATGCTTTTTATTAAGGGGGTGCTGTCTTGGATAAATCCTTTGGGAAGGCTGCAGGAGCTCAGCTCTGTGGGGCACCCACACAGGCTCCTGGGGAGCAGCCCATGAGCCCCAGCAGCTTGTGCCCATCCCTTGCACACTGTGCCCATCCCTTGCACACTGCTGCATCCCAACTGCTGGGAGGTCACAGAATGTTCTGGCTTGGAAGGCACCCACTAAGATCATCAAAGTTCAACTCCTGAAAGGGCCTGTTGAAGCTGTCCCTGCCTTTTGCTTCCCTGGTGGTTTGTGTTGTTGCTCAGCACACCCAGGCCAGGGTTCTCAGCTGAAAACACAAAGCCTGGCAGCTGTGTCCGGGCACAACTGTGTGGGGGGACATCGGTCAGTGAGTCAGTGTCCACAGCTCAGCTGGACACTTCCTATGGCCACCGTCCCTCAGCCTCGGGCTGCTCCCCCCTCCAGGGATCCCCTCTCAGAGCTGCTCCAGTGGGCATGGCATGGACAGATGGTGACTGGCACTCAGCTGTGCCCAGTGCTGCTTCCCTGCCCTGCTGAGCACCGGCTTGTATGAGGTTGCCTGATTCCCACTTGGAGCCTCACAGCCAGCCTGCTTCTAAAAACAGATTGTAAAAAACCATTGAGTGCAAATATGGGCCCTGGCAGAGTAAGAAATGGGTTCTTTGCACGTGTGCTGCAAGTTTGAGAGGTTTTTGGTCTCCCAGGTCAGTCCTGCAGCCTGTCACCTAATGCTGACTTTTTTTCTTTCTTAAACCGGTGTATTTTAAGCCCAAAGCAATGTGTTATCTCTCAAGAAAAAATAAGCTAAATCTTTCTTTTTTTTTTTTAGATATAGCTAGGAGTTTTTGTCCTGCAGTGCTTGAGTCTGGGGATATTTTAAGAGCTCTGTTATCTTGTGCTGGGAGGGAGTACAATAAATACGTAGATAGGGAGTGCTGCTGCTTTGAAAGGTAAGTAAAGGGTCTGTGCTGAACTGACACTAGCTGAAAAATTTGTTCAGCCTAATTAGCAGCAAATCACTTCTGTGTCCAACCTTGCTTGTAGAGATGGGAGCCAATCCCCCATCCCCCCTTATCCTCTGCTGCCCTTCGTGGATTTTCAGAGCCCTCCCTGGGTGAGCGGTGAGGGTTTTTGTGAGGACACGGATCTGCAGGCACGTGTCATTGCAGGCCAACAAGTGCAAAATTACTGGAAATTCATGGGAAACTGTACATTCATCTCGGGCTTTGTCTAGGATTGTTCAAGCTGTCATTGGAACCAGTCACGATCGATCAGCTTTTAAGTTTCATGAAATTTTAATTAAAGAATGGAAAGCCTACGAAGACATCATATGACAAGAGCGCTGGAAACAAATACAATTTCACTTCCAACCATTAACCAGAAAAGCAGCAAATGGTTGACTGCACATCTCCATTGCAGTCTAAGGAAAGTACAGCTCTTGGCTTCGGTGGGCAGGTCATTAGTGACTGAATAATCAGTGACATTTCCCTTCTAAATCTGACACAAATGAAGTGCAGTGCTCTGGAAAAAGCCATTAAGTGCAAAGCCTTGCCTTTACTCTGCTCCAGGTATTGCAGAACAAGATCTAATGGCAGCCTTTAGCTGTGATTTGGGCATCCACGCCATAGTAACCCCTCAGGATGCCAAGAGCCAAATGCTTCCAGCCTTGCACAAGCCATCACGTCGTGCAAAAACAGAATGTGAGACTCGTTCCTTGCTGGTGTTCCTAGATGCAGCCCGTAAAAGATACGAGTAGGAAAACCTGTGATGTGGAGTGCTGGGAAGCTGAGCAGTGTATTCTTATGCCTGAGAGGTACCAGCAGGTAAAGGTCTCACTCATCGTGGGATGAGTTTTTAGAGCCTGACATCCTCCTGCGAATGCCCGTGGCAACTCTCAAAGCTGGGTGTTAACCTGTTTTTCTGCACATTTGAAAATGTTTTCTCGATGGGAGTGGAAAGCAAGTGGCACCACACAGGAAAAAGGAAGGACTGGTCTTGTTTATGTCTATCCCTTGAATTTCTCTGAATAACGCGTTGTCAGATGGACGGAGTCGTCAAATGGGTGTAACTTCCTCTGCTCCCTCCCCGTGTGCTGTGGCTTTGAAAATAATGTCAAAAGGTTAATAGGAGCCAGACTGCCTTGGGGGGGTCCCTTGTGCTGAAGCAGTGAGTCTTTAAGGAGGTTTTTCTTGGGGGAAAGACTGAATAGGGGAAACTTTTCCTAGGCAAAAGCATTACCAGTAGCTGGACTGGGGAGCACTGTTGTCTTGGAAACTCTGTGCATTGAAGCTGGATATGTCTGATCTTCAAAATTCCTCTTTCTTCACGGACCCCAAAATAGAAGTTTTCTATGCAGTCGGGGTATCTTTTTCAATTGCTTTGATTTATATTTAGCCCTGCGTTGGGAAGTTCCAGTGCAGTATTTTTGATCATTAGCTCTCCTAGTTGTGTTTGGGTTAAGAGTCTACTATTCAGTGGATAAATCTGCTTTGGGTATAGTCCTGTGAGTTATAGTCTTACTGAAAACACATGAGTGACCACAGATAAAAGTGTATTTTTAATGAGCAGTTTCATTAATAGTGGGAAAAAAATGTCCCGGGAAGGTTCGTTAGTGCCTCACTGATTTCACTCCCAGCTGTTGTAGTTAGTTCTGACTGAAATCTCTTGATAGTTTTATTGCTGTTTACAGAGCATGGGATAAGATGTTGTTTCAAAACAAACAGCTTTGTTACCCTATCAGAAGGTTTTTTAATTTATTTATTACATTTATGATGCATCCTAAAGATGTGTATCCAAACGCTTGAATTTATATAAGCAACCAGGCAGCTATTGTCACATGATTTTCTTTATCCTGATATTGTGGAGAGGTTAGATTCCCAAAATCTCTTTTGACTGTTAAAATTTGGGGCTCTCTTCCAAAGCTGGAGGAGGTGCTGTGTGCACCATTGTCTCACTGCGGGGCAGCATTCCCTCTTGCCAACATCCCTCTTTCCATCACTCAGGATCCTCTGGGAGATGGTTGTATTTATGTGGAGCTGGGCAAGGCTCTGGAGCAAAAGTCTGATAAGGAGCAACTGAGGGAGCTGAGGGGCTCATCCTGGAGAAAAGGATAGATTGGACATTAGGAAAAAGTTCTTCAGGAGAAGTCTGCCAAGCACTGACACAAGCTGCCCAGGGAAGTGGTGGAATCACCATCCCTGAAGAGATTTAAAAGATNAAATCGTGGAGTTCAGAGGGACTTGGGAGCTCTTAAACTCCTGTTTAATTAGAGGTGCATATGCATCATTAAACACGGATTTGCCTCTGCGAGGATATTTGCCAATTTGCTTGCTTACAAGCTTTTTTTTCTCCCTTGCAAGTCATACACACCGTATCCTATGGCTGTATTCAATCCATATGGAAAATGGGTATCCAAAGAGAGGGGGGAGGATGGAGTTAGGCTGGCTGAGCACCCCTCTCCAATTTATTTGTTCTTTTTTTTTTCTTTTTAAGTTGCTCGGTTGAAGAAAATTGGATCTCTACAGAAAGATCTGATTTGACCTTCCTTTAATCTTCATTCTCCCCTCTCCTTCCCAAATATTTTGGGACTTCTTTAAGGCCCTCCTGGCTCCTGCTGAACTTTAATTGGGTTTGTGGTTGCATGTTAAAGGTTGGCCTGATTTTTTATAACCCAGCAGTAGTCTCGGGTGGCCAGGCTGCTGTAAAAAGGCTTTTTGCCTTGCAGTCTCTTCCTACCTACCGTGCCTTGCAATTGATTCCCTTTTCCTTTTTAAGACGAAACCAAGTTAAAACTGTGGAATATCACCAACAAGAATGTGCTGCACCTTCCCACCATCTTCCATCATTTGCCACATTTGCTGTCAAAGGAGAACAGTCTGCAGCCAGCCGTGCATGTGGGACAGGGGCGCACTGGAGGTAAATGGGAATTAGTGCTGCTTCTGGTGCTCTTCCTCACCTTGGTGCCTGTCCCTCCCCTTTCCTCCGGGCCTGGCTGTGGCACAGATACGAGCAGGACTGGAGGAAGGGCTGCATGCATCATGCAAGCTTCCTTGGTTATCGTGACATGTGGGGTGGGTGAGCCATGTCACGCCTGCAAGTCTTCAGGGGAGTGCTGTCTGTGCTCTTGACTGGCCCTAAAATGTTCTCAATGCTTCTGCCAGATGTTGTTTGCTGCTTTCCATATCCAGAGTGCTCTAGACTTTGCCTGGAAGGGCTTCAGATGAAAGCATAGTTAGCAGGATGCTTCATGGAGACTGTAACCCATCTAAGGAGACAAATCCCATCGGGAACAGGACTTTGGTTACTTGACGATTCCCCCCTGCTCCCAAATCCTAACCCAGCGCCAAAGATCTGACTGTGCCTCCTAAAGTGGAGTGCTTTTGGCCATTAGGGGAGTTTGGAGAGCAAGAGGTGGTCTTGAAGTTGCCGTTCACAGGTTGAAAAGGCCGGGGGGGGTGGGGAGTGGGGGCATGGATTTTGGGTGTTTCCCTAGTGATCACTCCTTCAGGGAGAACAAGCAGAGCATGTCTGACTGCCCACGGGTGTCCTGCCGGCCTGGCACACTGAGGTGCTGCTGGTTGGCACTGGGCTGAGGACAGGAGTGTGTGAACCCTGCCTGCACAGCCCAGGAACCCATCAACCTGCTGCTCACCACTGGTTTTTAATGACAGAGCCTGGCACTGACCAGGTGAACCATGAGCTGGTCATGGGAGCAGAGCAAAGTGTCTTGCCCAACACAGCCTCCTCTCTAAAATCTCTCCGTGACCCTGGGCAGTGTCCGTCGTGATGGGAATCCCCAGCGTGAAGCGGGAGGTGCATTCCTACCTCACCGACACCCTCAACTCCCTCATCTCAGAGCTCACTCAGCAGGAGAAGGAGGACTCCGTCATCGTTGTCCTCATTGCCGAGGTAAGACAGAGCTTTGCCAGTTAGCCCCGTTTTCCCTGGCCCCCATCCCACTGTCTTGCCAGACTCGGTGCCAAACAGGATGCTGCCCACCCGGACACCAGCTCTGCCACTTGCTGGGTAGATAAGCCTGGCCTTGGGCTGCCGTCCAGCAGGATCAGCAGGTGTGTCTTGCCCAAAATGAAACGCCGGTTGGACCCCAGAGAGGCTCAGGATGTGAGCAGGCAAACGTGTCCCGCTAGCAGCTGCCGGTGTGGCACAGCTCACCTAAATCATGATGCCTCCTGCAGGGTGCTTGAATGGATATTCACAAAATGAGCTGGAGCAGCCCCACGACCATGTCGAGGAGAGCTCTCAGACCTGCTCCTGCAGCAGATCCGTTTCTCCACGTACCTGTAAGATGGCACTAAACCCTTCTTGAAACCCAAGATGATTTGGAGTTAAGACTAATATTTCTCTTTGTACCGATGCCTGGAGCCCAGAATCAGTTGCTGAATCCAAAGGCTAAAAAGCCTTGATACATTAATCCGCAAGAGCTGCTTTTATCTATGGGTTTAGATGGTTATTTTTCTCCATGGCTTTCCTCTCAGGATTATTTTCTTGAGCCTGAAGTGCATTTGTCTTAATTTTCAGAAATCCGGTGAGAAAGATAAACTTCAGTAGCCTGTTACTGGGATTGGAACAAAGATGAATGTCTGGGTTTGCTGCCTGTTTACCCATAATTTGACATTTTGAGCATTTGGCCTTCAGGACTCTGGCTGGTATTTTGTACAGAGAGAAGGTGTGCACAGATGGGTGCATCCCAAAGGGCCCAGGACAAGGTTTGGTCCTGGCTGTCATTTGGCTCCCTTGGAGCCAGAACAAGTTTGGCGACTGTTTTTGCAGTGGGTAAGTTGCCTGAGAGGTTTTAAGCAACTTGACCCAGACCAGCTCCTGTTTTGGACTGCAATATTACGTTAGTTGACTTGAAAGTAAGGTGCATGCTGTGATGGCAGCTCCTGATTTTCAGGACGTACTTATGACGAGGAAAGTGACCAACAAATAAATTAATTCTGATCCTGTGAAGTGCAGGAGCACACACACCACATCCCAGTAACAGCAATGGCAGTTGCAGATCCCTCTGGCCAGGTTTGATCTTGGAGCTGCACAACTTGCTTCTGTGCAAGTATCTACCACTGCTGTGCCTGCTCTGCCTCTTCCCAAAGAGTTTCTCCATGTACCTGCACTTGTTAGAGCTCCTTGGGCATGGAATAAAGAGTAAATAGTGGAGAGGGTGGTATGAGCATGAAGCAGATACCGAGTAATTTGGAGACTCAGCACAAGTGCAGCAACTGATTGTCCTTTCTGGGATAGGGACTTCTCATTCCCAGGTGTCACTGCTGGCCACTGCAGGTGTCACCCACAGCGGCTGGGCTGCCTGGGAGAGCAGGGGGTTCCTCAGCTGCCTGAGGGGAGCCCTGGGGGGAGATGGCTGGCTCGGCTGTCACCAACCCACTGTTTCAGACACTTGGAATGGAGCTGCATGGTTCCTGCCAAAGCCAGGAGCATCTTTCCTGCTTTTGTTTTCCCCATTGCTGTTTTCTTGGCACACTGAAGTAAGAAATCAGTCCAGCACTGAGACTCTGAGCCCTGTTTAGGAAAGGGACCTTTTCCTCTTGAGAAAACCCTCCCTTGTCTCCGTGCCAGCACAGAAATGCTGTGCTGAGCCTGTGACACACATCCCGGTGTCTCATTCTCACCTCACCCGGCACCGAGTGCAGCAGCAGCTGGTCCCAGCTTCTGCAATGCTGCATCGGCAGATCCACCCGGGACGTGCGGCCTCATGATCCGTATGGCTGCCCAAAACAATGCCACCACCAGGAAACAGGAACAGCTTTTGCTCGTGCGTCTCCTGCCCTTTGTCCTGTTTTTTTTTTCCTCATCACTCTGCAGATGGTTTCTGTCCAGTGCCTGTCCCTGTGCTTTCACTTCTCTCACCCGCAGACAGCAGCGAGCGGCGCTGATGACCTTTGTCTCCCAAACGTTATGGGTTGCCATGCTGATTGTGGGAACAAACTGGGCCTTTAGGAAGAAAAGTGTCAAAATGAACCTGAAATGAAAAACTTACAAATAGACCCCTCTTTTTCACCAAAGGGTACAGAGTATTCACTGCCAAGAGTATTCTCTTGGATGCAAGCCAGTGTGTGTAGGGAAAAAATAAATAGCCCAGAGGTTAAAACTTGTGCAAACACTTGGTGCTGGCAGGGGCAGAAGTGCCAGGAGAGCACATGGGGAAGACGTGCAGGATCTTGTGTTCTTTGGGATGTATTTTGGGGTGTGATGCCTTTGGTTAACACTGACCACAGAGGAGGGCTCTTGGAAGCCTGTCAGCATGGGAGAGTAGTAAAGCCGGATAAAAGGAGACATGAAGGTGAATGAAGATGATACAGATGTGCTGACAGTACCCTGGGGTGTGTTGAAGAAGATTTCTGAGCCATGGGGGACACAGGCTGAGGCTGAAGGCTCTAACACTGCTTTTCTTTTGTTTTTAGACGGATCCACAGTACACAGCCGGAGTGGCAGAAAATATCAAAAACTTGTAAGCACTTCCAAATGGCTTCAGTAAACAGCATGGGCCTGCAGCAAGGCCAGGGAACGGCTTCATTAAGGAGGAAATGCACACTTTTCTGCTTTCCTTTTGTATTTTGTTGTTGTTGCTTGGGGTTTTTTTCCTCTTTTAAAATTCTGTGCTGTCTTTGCTAACGCCGCTTCCACTTTCTGCTTGTTCTAAAATGCATCCCATATGAAGCTTCCAGGAGGCTCCTTTGTGCTTGCAGTATTTAACACACGCGGTCGTTTCATTCTGTTTTGCTCCTTCTGTCTTGGGGCATTGTGAGGAGATGGATTGTTTAGATTTCCAGCTATCCTGGCAGTTGTTTCAGTATCTACTGCAGCCCTGTACTTGCTCTGTGCAGTCTGGGCAGTGTAGTAAGCACACACAAACACTCCTGCCTTACTTTGCTTTAAAATCCTTGATCCATCTTTCTTCCCCTCCAGCCTGTTTGTTTTCCCCTTGTTCCAGGCTCTAGTTACATTTGTCTCTCGTGCTGGCTGCTATTTATGTCCTGGAGCCTCAGTGGCTTCTGCAGCTTCGTCTGTGGCTGTTTAAGCAGAAGCTGGGGATGGATTATTAACCATGAGCCGGGCGTTAACGGCACCGGAGCTCGGAGGCAAAGGGAAAGGTGGTGAGAGAAGGGTCAGCGACTCCCGTCCAGTTCCTGCGATCGCTCCTTTCCAGAGGATCGCAGTCGCCGCCAAAGGAGAAGGGAAAGGGCAGGGCATCCTCCCAGCGCCCCTTGTCCCCGAGCCAGTGGTGGGAGAGGGGCTGGGGCGTGCGTGGGGAGAGTTGTGTTCCCGGGCACTTGCAGAAGAGCTGACACAGAGCCCTCCATCTTGCTGTGCAGGAGCTGGCATGGCTCCCCTCCTTGTGCCTGCTGGCAGGAGGACGCACTTATCGGGGGATAATGGACTGATTGTCCAGTGGATCCTGATGAAATTACCGGGCTCTGCTGCAGAGAGTGCCTCTTCGTAGAAGTCCTGAAAGTTTAATTGACTTAATGATTTGATTTCTCATCATCCCCCTCTCCAGCGCCTCCTGCCCCTCCCTGAGTCACTGAAATTATTTTTCTTCCAAATTGAATTGAGGTGGTATGGGGCCAGGGCGGGCTGGGCTTCTCTCGCAGGAGGGAGAAAGCTGTTGCTGCTTCAGCGCAGTGTTTTGTCAGCTCAGTGAGAAGCTGCTGTTTCACTGCTGCCTGAACACGGGAAGATTTGAAAATGTTAGCTGAAAGACCTGCCAGTCCCAAGGAGGGAATAAGGAAGGGAACAAGAAGTGAGAAGTTTTTGGCAGTTTCACTGTTTTGTCTCCCTCTGTCCCATCTCCCGTCCTCCAGGCTCTGCACAAACAAAGGAAATCAGTCTTGCACCAAATGTTCTCAAAAAGGCAGTATAAAAATAACTGGTTTTTTCTGCTTATCTCTCACAGTTAGAGCAGTCCCGGGGTATTGCGTGCAAGGCTGATGTAGGTGCCTACTTTTCAGATGGGTGACATTATTTTCTGTTTGAGTTTGACTCTTTAAAGGTTTCTTAGCTGCATTATAGGAAAAGTAGATGCTGATTTTATCAGCATAAGAGAACTAGGTAGACTTCCTGCTGACTCTCTGAACTACAGCACAGCAGTGTTTTAAGCAGTGTTTTTAGCAGAAATGCATAGCAAAACTTCAGCAAAATTGCTTTTAATTACTGATGCATTTGGAAAATCTCTAAATGCCTGTAATTCCAAGTCCTTTCTTGGCTGAACCAGTTTGCAGGTCATTTAATCCTGTAAAGAGTCCATGGTGCTCAGGGCTGTCTTTAAAGCTGACCCATGTGTGTGCAGAAGGGAGGAGGATGCTGGGGGGGAGCATGTGCACGTGGGGCTGTTAGAGACTGTGGGAGGGAGCAGACAGCTTAAAAACTCCATGTCAATCCCTGCTGATGTCTTCTGATGAGGTCTGGAAGTGCACTAGATACCAGGGGAGCTATACCTTAGAGGCTGTGCTTTTGGTTTGGTTCTGTGGCTCAGTGTTTACCCAGTGATTTGGTCTACAAAATGCTGTGTCAGATGTGGAGGTATTTGTTTACTGCTGCTTTTCTCCCTCAGATTCCCAAAGGAAATACAGTCAGGTCTCCTGGAGGTAATTTCCCCATCTCCACATTTCTATCCTGATTTCTCCCACCTGCGGGAATCCTTTGGGGACCCCAAGGAAAGAGTCAGGTAAGAACAAATGAACTTATAAACAAGCAAGCCCTGAATTTAAGAAACTGTGGCAAGTTCCTCACTGTCTCCAGCAGGGAAAGCTCTTCTGCAGGGCCAGGCGAGGACTTTAAACTTGAATTATCCAAGAGCTGGAAGGATGTGATTTTGTGACAGGGGGATGAACTGGTGCCAGCTTTGCCAGGCTTGCCTCGTGCTGTGGTGTTTCCATCACCAAGTGAGGGGCTCATTTTAACCCAAATTACCTTCATTTTGGAGGCCCTTGAGGTTTCCAGTAACTCTTAGTTGACCAGAGACCAAAGAGAGAGGCCATATGCCATCCCCTCTGCCTCCCAGGGCTGTGTCACCTTCCTATCTCAAAGCCAGCCTTGGCAGGCTCCCCAGAGCAGCCACTGTCCCAGGAGAGACCGACGCTCCCATTCTTTGTCTCTTGCAGGTGGAGGACAAAGCAGAACCTGGACTACTGTTTTTTAATGATGTATGCCCAGTCCAAAGGCATTTATTATGTGCAGGTGGGTTTGGTGCTGGTGCTGGAGGGAAGATGGATGTACCTGTGAGTTCACTGTACTGGCTCATACCAGCTGAGAGAGAACAAAGAGTACATCCAATTGTGTGATGCAGCAGAGTGGGAGCCGGTTTTAACCACATAGGTTCAAAAACTGGGTTTCTAAAATACTTTTAGACTTGGAAGTTTCCCACTTAGGAAAGGCAGAAATCCTTGTTTCTCTTACCTGTTAGACTGAGTGAGAAAAATCTGTTTGGAGCACCTTCCAAAATAAACTGGGTCTGTGCCAAAGCTTTCCTCTGGTCTGTGGTGTGATTGCTCTGCATAGAGAGACTGTTGCTGGGACCTGGATGGGCCATTGGCACTGTGTCCTTTTGTCTTGCAGCTAGAGGATGATATTGTGGCCAAACCAAACTATCTCAGCACGATGAAGAACTTTGCCTTGCAGCAGCCCTCTGAGGAGTGGATGATCCTGGAGTTCTCTCAGCTGGGGTTCATTGGTAACGTTCTCCCCTGCTCAGCCCAGTCCTATCAGGCACAAGGCACAAGAGCCTACTGGCTCTTGCTAGCACTACATTCTTGGCCCAAGAAATTGTCCCCACAAGATGGGAAAATACTTGGACTTGATCCCTCCCTATTTTTGTAATGACCCTTGTGTTTGCACAGGGGAGAAAGATCCTCACAGCTGGTAGTGCTGATGCTCACTTTTAGCAAAAATAAACCTGGTGAGTGGCCTAGCTGACAGCCAG
>VYZQ01057001.1:0-15577 GCA_013400655.1 Mystacornis crossleyi
TAGGGATGATACTCTAAAGCTAATTTTTCTTCCCCTCCATTTTTTTAATCCCTCTAGTTAAAGGTATGCTCACCCACGCCTCTAATAGACTATTAGCATTTAAAGGAGCTCTTTAAATTATGATTTTGCAGTTGTCATCAGTGTTTGGCCTTGGGTTTATTTAGCTTGTCTGACAGGTAACAGTGCAGTTTTAATGATAAGAGTGAAAAATGTGGCTTTGGTCTTAGTCTGACTATCAGAGTCTGCATAATTCGGAAGGTTACACGGAGCACTGCCGACTTCTTTAATTGCATGTCACATTATGGCATTGGCAAAAGAATGCACTCATTAAACTTTTCTTGTTCACAGTCTCATCAGTTTTTCTCCTACACTTGATTGCTAGTATGGACTGGTCAGGAGTATATTATCTTTTCCCCTAAGACTCTTATGCCTTGATTTTAAGGAAAAATGTACCAAGTGATTGCAAAGAATTATGTCACTAATTGCAACTAAACTGTTGCAAAAAAATAAACTGCACTCATAAGGGTTTTGTTGCTTCTGGTATCTGGTTTTTGTTTATGACCTGTATGAAAAATTTCAGAAGTCTTTCCTAAAACTATTTTAATTATTATTTACTCTAAAATTTAACATTTTAATTATATAAAAGACACCAAAAGATAACAGACTAACTAGCTTTCTTCAAACTCTTTGCAATGTACGATTTACGTGTTTGCAAATTAGGTACTGAATAAGCAGTGGCTGAAGTATAGCATATTACTAAAAATGTGTAAAAATCCCAAGATTTTAACAAAAGTACCCCCTACCCTCCCCACCGCCCTAAAACATAGATTTAAAGCTGTTTTTGCACCTGGGTTTATTCTGAGCTGTTTTGGTACATCTGCTTATCTCTCTGTGCTATACTCTCTGAAATTCGAGACTGCCAGAGAGTAGCTGAGATTTTTCAGTGACTTTCTTTAACAGTGCCAGACTATTATGATAAGATACCAGAAGTGATAAATACCACAACCCATCTCCCTACAAGAACTTCTGCAAATAAGTACTGTCTTGAAAAATAATGTTTCATATTCAAACAATTTAATGAGAAAGTGAGGGTTTAAAACAAAACATCAAGTTTTGATATTAAAAAGGTGCCTAAGTATAAAGAAAGCTTCTATTTTTAAGCAATAGCCTTTGTATTTTGTGTGTGGGTATTCTCTGCAGTAGTTGTTAGGAACTGTTGAAATTTTCTCTTTTTGTTAAATATCTGGAGCTATCAGTTGCTAATGCCAAGTGTATGCCCATCTTGTCTCCTAAACTAGCAGTCAGAGTGTGGTCTTGCAATTGGGTTTACTTTTGTTTAAATTTCTGGAAGCTGAAATTTGGGAAATTACTTTGAGTTCTTTGGACCTTTTGGTTTGAATTGCATTCATATTGAGTACATCAATGCTTTTATAGTTTGAACAGAATTTGCTAAATGTTGCAGTGAATGGTAAAGGCTGAAGCTATAGTGTTATTGTCAGCATATCACATCTGTAGGTTACATTCATGGCCAACCTTTTTTATGTTACCGTTTTGTTCACAAACTTAGTGATTGCTCCATAGAAGACTTAGTTTTCTGAATAAGGAGAAGAAAGTAATTCTAGCAATTTCTCAAAGTGAGCTTTTAGTTTCATGAGAGCTTTCTGTCATACTATTTTACTGGAGTCTAAGGTCAAATTAGATTTATAGAATGGAAACTTATTTTCGTATTTTCCCTCAATGGGAAAAATAATTCTGTAATTTTCACTCTGTGGAAGAGAAATTTTCAGGAAATGAAGCAGCAAGTCAGGATTCTTACTTAAACAGAAATATGAAATACTAGAAGGAATCTGCAATAGTTGAGACAATCAGAAAATTTTAGATAAACTAGATAATGAGAAAAACAGAAGTGTTTTGAGGTTTGATAAGTTAATAAGGTGTCAACAGTTCACCTGCCTACTGGATGTTAATTAAATGTTGATGTTCTGTCCTACCCAAGCAGTAGTTTAGTACCTGAATTACTTGGTATGTATTCGTATCTAGACAAAATGTGGGCAGAAGGAAGTAGGTATTTGAAAAATAAAGTTGTACAATAGCCTACCTGTGGAGAATAAAAGAGACCTGCAAGAGGAGATAGTTGCTAAATATACAATGGGAGTGCGGTAGATAGTTTCACTCTGACAAGCTTAAAAGAATAATTACAGTGCTAAAAATTGGTTAATTTTTAAACATGAGCTTTAACGTAATTTTGTAGCTACGATGAGCATGAAATCCCTGCTCAGAAATTGACTTTAGACCCTGTTTTTGAGCTTGTTGCATGTTTCCTGATATACGTAAGTGGGATTTGGATGATTATATTGTGTTACCTAATATTCCTTATATGGGCTTTAATATGACATAGGTGCAGTGATTGTATGGTCTTTCAAATACTTTGAAGCCGTCACTTTATGCACAATTTGACAAATTGCTGTTACTCAAGCTTCATGCATGTATTTACAAGGAATCATTGTTGAACTAGATTTTAATGTTAAAAAGCCAATACCATTTGTAACTTCATCAGTATTAGTATATTAAGATAAAATTCACTTGTGGGTTCAAAAATAATTTTCTCTGTTACATGTGAAGCTGTATTCAGGTACAAACCTAGCAGTTCTGTCACTGCAGAACAAAATTTGTAGTGAATAAAACATACTACTATGAGAGCTGCCTAAGCTTGTTGTGTTTCCTGGAGTTCTTCATACAGTTTTCAAAAAGTAATGGATTTTATTGTTTAAATGCAAGCCAATTTGAGAAATGCTGATCCAAGTTACACAGGCTGGGATACTCAGCCTTTTTTGTGGTTTTCCCCAAAATGGTATCAGTTAAGTGGAACATAATTTTGCATCTTGTTCTTAAGAGATACTGCTTTCAGATACTTTAACAATATGTAGTATTAATGAACTAATATCTCTGAATTACACTGCAATCAGATCTGCAGGCCTGCAGGTGCAGTATTTACAAAGTGTAAAACAGGACTTTCTCTAGATTTCCTAATGTAGAATGGAAGGAGCCATGATCTGGATTAGGATATTTTTTCCCCCATTTTGGGCATGGGATTCAACAGCAGATGGGTCAGCAGTGTGTTCAGAACCACAGTGGAGCTGTGGTTCAAAAAAAATCTTGTGACTATTAATAAGGTACTTTCAGTGCAAGACCACAGAGACATTCACTGGTCATCAGCTTTCTTTTATCTGGTCACTACTTGACTGGTTCCTGTAAATTTTCATGCAATCTGGTATACCATAGAGCTTCATTAATTCCTTTTATTTTTCAAAATGTGGTGCTTCTGACATTTTGCAAAAAGAGAGCTCTGTGAACATTCGCCTTTTAAAAGTTTTTTTTTTCTAAATTTGACTTACTTCATCGCTATAAAGCGTTGTTTCATACAGCACACCTTGGAAGAATAGTTTTTTTGTTTGTTTGTTTTTTTCACATATTGGTATCTGAGTAAATAGACTATAGGTAGCGAAGCTTAGGCAGAACACAATTGCCTGTTTGAAGTCACTTTCCGTTTTTGGTCAATCTGATTTTCTCCTCATCTGACTCTATTTGATTTGGATAATCTTTTTCAGTTACTGCTCTGTCCCCCACATCCAGGATACTTCAGCAATCTTCCTGTGAACTATAGAGTGTTTCCCCTTTAAGTAAATGACATGACATCTTATTTTACTTTCATCTATGTCAAAAATTATGTTAAATACTGTGAAAAAAATGTAAGCATGAAAATATATATTTGAGTCTAAAGAACAATTAGTTTTCCTGTTGATCTATTGGTCTCAGATAAAAAAATACAGTTCTAATTCTGGCGTGTGACTTATACGGGCTTTGTCTAAAATGGCCCATGGACCAATTTTACTTGCTGATTTCTTATTTTAGGCAAGATATTTGGAAGAAAGGTTCTTCAAAAGCGTGTCCTTGTCTATTCTGCTTCCCTTTCTCATGTGTTTCCTGCATTTCAGATCGGATTATATAGACAAAGACACTTGGGTTACATTTCACCCCATACGTGAACTCATGCTTCCTGTGTGAGATCACTGTAGCTGAAGGGACTTGATTCTCCTGCTGCTGTCCTTCTTTTTTGGCAATGGCTACTGATGGGCTTTATCATCTTTCTTTTGCTGAGCAGAAGGTCTCATTGTAGTAAAATCATGGGGTTACAGTTACATTGCTATTTGTAAGCTTAATGTCCCCTTTCCCCCTTTGATGATGTGACTGGACTTGGCAAGTATTTTCCCTGTGATGGATAAACTGAGGGTGTAATCTCCGGTCCTTAAGCAAGAGGGATATTTATAGCTTGTGTAGCATTTTTCTGCACAGGGGACACTGCGGGAAATGAAAGCTGTGCACCAAAGGTGTGGCTCTCAGAACCATAGTCCTCTGTGGATAAATTTGTTTTTAAAAGGATGGCCTAAAGTGATACTTAACGGAGTGCCTGGGTCAAGTTGGAAATACAACAGGTATGTAGCAGTTTAGTACCACATCATGTGGGTCTCACGTTCTAAGAGTTCACAGGTTTCTCTGGGATTGCTGGCAGGCCTTGCTGGGGGCAGGAGGCACTGGGCTTTTCCCTCCAGAGTGTGTATCTTTTGCCTCTCGGCCAGACCACTGGAATGTGTGTGCATGTGGCAGCAGTTTGGCTCTGTAGTGTACGCGTTGCTACTGATTTAATAAAGTGTTTCAGATTCTGGCTGAAAGGTAAGGGTGTTACAGGTAATGCAATAGTGCTGTTACAAATACTTGTGTTTTATTCTGGAAGTTATACCTAGCTAAGATAAAACTCTTTCTAGCTCTCCTAGTTAAATCAAAAAAACCCACAAACAATAAAACCCAGCAGTTACAGACTAAGATAGTTCTTGGTTTTCTAGAAACAAATCATTGAGATTTCCTTTCCAACAATACTTCTGAGGCACAGATAAAATGGCTTCCTGTCCCAGGGTTTCCTGTATCCACGGCAACCTGACTTCATGCACTTCTTTCTTAGTTTCCTGAGCACACTGTTGCAAACCCTGGGACAAAAATGTGAGTGCTGTAGTGCACCGCAATACTGCCTTCCCAGAGGTTTCACAGATAAGTGTAGTTGGTCAGCTTATAACTTAGTCCAGTGGACTGCAAACAGCAAAATAATGGAAACAATGAACTTCAGATTTGGGGTAAGGAATTGCTTTTATTTATTTTAAATGTAACTCAGCTTTATAAAAGTAAAATTCAAATTGTAAGTGAGCTGCCAGTGAAAAGTAACTTGTTTTCAGTTGGCATTTCTACTTGGATGTTTTTGAAACATTTCTTAGTGATGGTTAACTATAAGAAATGTCTAACAAATAGTATTTTTAATTTAATAGAAGCTGTTATTTTGGCAGCTTAGTTGCTTTTATGCTGCAGCCAATTAAATATTTTCTGTCTATGTTGGCAGTACATTTATTTAATTGTCCATTTACTTTGAAAATTTTTTTTCAGTGTAGTCCAGTTAGTAAGTTTAAGTTTTAAACTGCTTTTCAGCATGAAAGGATAATACGTAAAATACCAATCTTGAGAGCAATGCTAATATTTTAAAGACTGTACCCATAGATTTAAATTATTGATAGTAATTAATAAATATAATGAATATATTTGAATTAACAATATTTACATACTTCTTTTTATCTCTACTAGTGAAGTCAGAGATGAATAAGAAGGCCAAAGACAGGGATATGTGTGTTCTGCAAAGTTCTCCACCCTGCCCAGGAGCATTCCTGTATATATTTAATTGTTTTCTTTTGTTGCTGCTTCAAAAGGAGGCTTTTGGCTGTCCATCTGCTTGTCAGCTCTGCACAGGGAGACAAGTTAGCTGTCGTAATGCAGGGCTTTCAAGCATCCCTTGGAACCTTCCAAAAACAACAATTCTTGTTTACCTCAGTGGAAATAATATATCACATGTCACTCCAAATGGACTAAGAGGCCTTCAGAAGCTTGCTGCACTCTACATGGATAACTCCAGTATTTTGTATGTACACCCAAAAGCTTTTGTGGAACTCCCCAAACTGTGCTACTTGCATCTAAATAACAATAATATTAAACAACTGGATCCAGGAATCTTTGAAGGCCTTTCCAATCTTCATTGTTTATACCTTCAGAATAATCAAATAGCTTTTCTTCCCAGAGGATTGTTTAGTGATCTGCTTTCTGTTAGATATTTAACACTTCAAAGAAATCGTCTCAGTGTCCTTGGAAGTGGGACTTTCTTGGGAATGATAAGACTCCAAACACTAAACCTAGCCAATAATAAGATTTCACGGATATCAGATTCAGCATTTTATCATCTTGAAAATCTTGCGTATTTGTTTCTTGAAGGTAACAACTTAACAACTGTGCCATCAAATGCTATTGGAGGGCTCAAAAATCTTGAAAGACTTTCTTTGTCTCACAATCCCATTGGATCAATTCAGCCTTTTGCATTTAAGGGACTTAACAGGCTTAGGTATCTGTCTTTGAAAAATGTCAGGCTAAAATGTATTGCTGTAAATGGATTTTTTGGATTAAATAACCTTAGCCAGCTAATCTTAAGTTATAATGATTTAGAAAATATAAATTCCAGCACTTTTAGTTTATTGAACAATTTATTGTATTTACAGCTAGACAGAAATAAAATAGCCACTATTGGCAATGGTACCTTTAAAAAAATGGGGCTGTCACTTAAAGTACTCAGTTTAGCATTTAATAATCTCACAGAGTTACAACCTGAAGTGCTGAAGCCCTTAGTATCTTTAACTCATCTACAGGTAAATTCCAATCCTTGGAACTGCAGCTGCAAAATGCTTGGGTTACTTAATTGGCTAGCATCATCTCCTGTTTCTGCAAAAATCCACTGTCAGAATCCCCAGAGTATGCGTGGGAGACCTTTGCATTATATGAAGTGGGCACGGTTTTCAAACTGCATTGGCCGCACGGCCAGCCCGGGCTCTGCCCCGAGTCTGGGATCTGTCGGGGTGCGTCACAGCGCTACCACTCTGCTGATGGCCTGGCATAAAGGGAACAGGCACAATACACTGGAGCAGTTTGTCAGTGGAGAAACTAAGTATGTTGCTTTCTGGGAAGGAACTACAGCTACGTCTTTTACCCCATTGCCCTATGAGGAATATGCTGTTGAAATTCCATCACAGGCAACTACAGTATTATCAACATTACCAGTGCAAATAGCAGCAGAAATCATCCCTACTAATAGAACTGTAGAAGAAGAGCAGTTGTTCACAACAGATGCTGTTCCTATATCATTAAAAACAACCCTGATTTGTACCCAACAGGTTGAAAAGCTGAATCAAGCTTTTGACATTTTACTAGCGTTTTTCATTCTGGCTTGTGCTGTTATCCTGTTCTTAACCTGTAAAATTATTCAGTTTAGGCAGAAACTAAAGGTGCTGGAAAACTCGGGCGAAAAAAGTATAGAATATTATGGCTTTTATCAGCCTGGCAGATACAACATAACTGACTCAGTGCAGTCCCTAACTCGGAAATCAGTGGGACATTCAGAACTGGACCAAATAAGGCTGCTCAAGCGAACACCATCAGAAAGTCAGGCACAGGTCATCTTGTTTGAACATTCATCATTGTAATTTAACTCATTTGATTTGGTGTTAACTGTCATATGAAAGGTCAAGAAATCAAGAACTCACTTTTGTAAAAATACCTCCACTGATTAAAATCAACTGCTTGATGGAGCTGTGAAAAATGGCACAGTTTGGGTTCTGCATCATTTGCTTCCTGAATGTTTTGAACTTTATTGATTATTTCATTGTATGTCATTTAAATCTGACATGGATAGGTTTATTAACCTCAGTCCCTATTTGTAGGAATCTTTCATCTATAGCTCAAGTATCCATGTAGTATAAAGTGCACTTTAATTTATTTTGCAGTACTTAATGATGTAAATTCCTATAGAAATTCCATAGCTATTGTGAAGCAAGCAAAACATCAGTTCTTAGTAGAATCACGAAGCCAGGAAATCTTGGGGAATGAGAAAACAGTGCTTCATGTGTTTATTGTAATAGAGTTTCTACTCTTCTTCTGTTAAATAAAGCACAGTGGAAAAAAGCACATTTACAGCTAGCATGTTCAAACTCTTGAGTAAGAGAAAAAATTAAAAGTATACAAATTCTATTAATACCTATAGTATATTTTAATATACAAAGTTGTGTGTTCAATCTGTGTAATGAATATATTAAAGTGACTTTTTTATTAGTGTGTATCCATATCATTTTATGAATTACCCCAAACTGCAGTTAAGAAGAATTAAATTTCTGTTGAAATTTACTAAAGTTTCATGATCAAATTTGTTATGTCTAAGGTAATTATATCCAATTACCTTAGACACTGGTTAATTATTGTCAATAAAAGATACTTTGGCATCTATGTAGTAATACTTTGAGGGACGTTTTTAGCTAGATAAGAGGTAAAAATTGAAGAAATACACTACACTATAAATACATAATGCTAAATGAATGGCTGAAAACATTTACGTATTTGGTTTATATTTGGAAGTGTCAGGTCAAGGTATGTGTTCTTAATGAAGGCTTCATCTTCAAATACAGATATTTTCCTGTAGAGTTTGCATTTAACATTTTACTTCTGTTTCATATATTGGTATTCTGTTATTGTCAGGTTATGTCTAGTATGTTGTAGCTTTATTTTCAACCTGAATTTCTATGATTTTTTTGGTTGTTACTTCAGTAATTCAAACTTTATTCAGGAATTAAAGTCATAAAGCTATGTTCCAAATAGTCAAATATTGTAAAATTTTCAACTAATGGGACTTAGTTTTGTAGATAGTTTGTCTTCTATAGACGTGTGCCCTAAGATTTCTGCCGTGTTGTTTATAAGCTACATCATTTTTACAGTTTACAGTTTGACCATTTTCCTCAAGGAGAAAGGAGGAACAATGCTTTGATAGACTTTCCTCCGTGGTGCTGGTTTAAATTTGTAGAAGTATGTTGCTGTTCCAGGCTTCAGCCTGGAGCCTTTGGCGTTCTCCAGTTGAGCCAGAACTGCCCTCAGCATTCTTGTTCTATCCCCTCTCTTTCCTGTTGGTGTAACTCGTGTGTATCCAGGTTGTGCAGCTCCTGGTCATCCTATTTGTCCATATGCAGTTCTTTTCCAGAAGGGAAAATCTAGTATCTGCTACCAGGACATATATAAATCTTGACTGCACTGAATGGATGTGAATGTGCAAGTGTGCCTTCACTGTTGTTTTTTATTAGTGTAATGAAATAATATTGTATTTGACTGTAATTTACTGTATAATAGATCAAATACTTCTAGGGAACACACAGTTCAGCTTCTTGGACAAAAGCTTAAACTGTATTGTATTACTTGAGTAGAAACTATTTTTTAATATAATTCTCTAACTTAGGATCAGATGTTAAATATAGTGGGCAAATATTTTTAAGAAGGGAAAACACTGAATGTAATTTATGCACTTTTTTCCGGAGGCTAATCCACTGCAATCTCTTCCTCTTTAGCCAATTTTTGTTACTTTGTCTCTCCTATATAATTTCTTGTGATAAATGCTAATTTTGTTTTCATTTAGTAACAACTGCACAAGGATTGCACAGTAGTGGGTTCAGCAGTTTTATATGCTGTATTTCTAAATTTTTAATTTTACATGGGCACCTTCAGAAATAATGGACTTAAAATGCAGTAGAAGCTAGTTGAGTTTTTCTTTCTAGAAATGCTGCTATGACTTTGCTACAGAGGAGTTTTGGGAGTGCACAAAGGTTGAAACTGAATAAACCTAATTCTCAAAGAAATCTGGCAGGGAGCAGCGGTTATTTTAGGCTCTGGTTTCCACAGCTGCTCTCTACAGAAAGGCATGAGAGGTTCTCTCTGAAGGTGCATCTTTTTCACTGACAAGCTGCTGTGGGAGTTACTTGCCAAGTATGAGTCTCACCATCTGTAGTGATGGAGCATGAAAGGAAACTGGTGCTGCAGCTGTTTGTGCAAGGAGAGAGTTGGAGCAGTTGAAAGCCATCCTTTGGAGCGGAGACATCCTCTTAATATCCAGCTTGCCAGCACAGGGATTAGACTAACAAGGAACCAAGAGATTTATTATGCAGTTGTGAGGGAAATGCCTTTCTTTAGCAGTCAGCATCTTTTGTATTTAAATGTTCACGCCAGGAAACAGACCCTTTCATGTACATATGTGGCTCTAATGCCTTAGAAAATTTAGTTGAGTCTGCCCTCATGAAGCAAAGTGGTGCTTCATGAGGATCGGGTTTATGGTCAGTCATAGGACTCCCCTGGAAAGACTGTCTTAGCTGTACTTTACTGCTTTAGGAGCTCCTTAGTACTGTGCCGCTCCAAAGGGGTGTGTGTGTGTAATAATCATTTCCGTCACTTACAGTATGTGCAAAGTAGTCTTTATTTGTCCCACTCCACCTCTTTCCTTGGCTAATGAGATAAGAATAAAGAATTAATTAAGCTTTCTTAATATGTACACTAGTAAAGATACGAAATGAAACTCTTCTTGATGTTTATTGTTTCATCCTGGTGAATGTAGAAAAGTAGAAAATATTTTTCTTTCAATCTCTAAGAAAGTATTTTTTCTCATACAGATTTTTTTTCCCTCTCAGGGATGTGCAAAGCAGATATGGGGTACATTTTATTTAAGCACCACTAAAAATTTGTCAAGACATGTTTTAACATAATGATAGAGCTTTATCTACAGTAGTTAGGTATATAATTGAAGTAAAAATTGTGAATATTCACATAAAATCTCAGGGTAATTAAAAAGTTGTATACATAGCTGTGTGCATTAGAAATTATATACAGAATTAAAAAACACCTTTTTTTTCAGAACAGATCTGGTTTGTTTTGTCCTTTGCAAAGCTTTTATTCTTTTATCTAAAAAATATGCAAACTTTGAAATAGAAGGTTTGAGATTATTCATATGGAAGCTGCACTGAATGCTAAATTTTGTTTTTGTTATTGGTGAGTTTCATTAGTAGGCAGCATAAAACATCCTATCTGTAATTTAAAAAAAAGTGTAGTCATTATATCTTTGAAACTGGGTTATGGAGTGTTTTAGGTCCTAGTTGTGGGTCTTTTGTTTTTTGCTGCATACCAAATGAGGATTTGTCCCAGTAATTTAGGAAAACTGGGTAGTTATAAAACCAGTATAACCTGATGCTTTCGTTTGTTTCATTGCAATCTGAATTGTATGCAATTCAATGGGGAACTGCTTAAATGCTGCCTTCCTCCAGGTTTAAGATTTTAGTATGAAACATATTAACTGTTCTGTTTTGAAAATTCATCTGAATACACCATTTGTCTTATTTGAATCTGCTCATATGACTTCTTAATTATTTCTTGAAATAAGCAGGCTAATTTTAGTCTCTTTGAAAAGGTATTACTTTGAGTGGTGTGGCTTGCCTTCTCATCTATGAAAATAAGGCCTGATGCATTTTATATTGGCACTGAACTTTAATTAAGGTTTCTTTTTTTAAAATATGAGGCCATGGTATCTTTATTTTTTACATGCATGTGTCTTGTATTCTAAAAATATTTGCACTGTTTATTGGCTCCATACTTGGTAAATGTTTCAGTGGACTTTTGGTAAAAAGAATCTGTATGTCCCATTTAAACGGGAAAAAAAAGAACGGGGAGAAAGAAAAGGTATTATGTCTACTGAAAGCTGCAGGCAACCATTTTGAAAGGTGTTCTACGTTCTTTGTTTTCCTGACTGTTCAGCCTAGAGAAGAAACCTCACTACAGCCTTCCAGGATCTGAAAGAGCTTACAGGGAAGCCAGGGACTGTTCGTCAGGAACTGTAGTGATAGTACAAGGGGGAATGTCTTTAAACTGAGAGTAGATTTTGATTAGATGTTAGGAAGAAATTCTTTACTGTGAGGGTGGTGAGGCACTGGAACAGGTTGCCCAGAGAAGCTGTGGATGCCCTATCCCTGGAAGTATTCGAGGCCAGGTTGGATGGGTTTTGAGCAGCCTGATCCAGTGAAAGGTGACCTGCCTATGGCAGGAGGGTCAGAACTAGGTGACCTTTGAGGTTCCTTTCAACCCAGACCATTCTAGGATTCATGCAGCTTGGACGGAAGAAATAATACAGATAGCGGACAGCAACCTGTATTATTAATTAAACTGTGTGTATGAACAGGGCATAGTTTACTTCTCCAGGGTGCAAAATGTTCACATTTGTTCTCAGTTGAATACCCCTTGTCTGCTATTGACATGAATCTGAGGGCAGCTTGTTGGAAAATATTAACCTTACTCATGTTGGAAAATACTAACAGTGTTAATGGGATTTTCCTAGGGATGTTTTTCAAAAAGGAGGATGAGGCAAAAGAGTCTTAATGGGAGGTGTGCTAGGCAGGACCTCTGACTCGGTGAAGAAACCTGCTGTGTCTCAGAGGGCTCACTGTGCAGGCGGCTGAGGCTCTATTCACTTTCTCAGCTGTGCTGTGAGGTCAGTAGGTTGTTTGCTTGCTGTCTGCAGAACCTCACAAGGATTCAGTCTTGCAACATGTTACGTTTTGCTCTTCTGAATGTGATGGGGAAGATTTTTGGCGGGGGCGTAAGTATCTTTTAAAATACATAGCTGACAAGCAGGCAGTAAAAATTATGTCAGTTTTCATTTTGTAGAAATTAGGAATTTCAAGGCTGGTGATACAAAATACACTTCAGATCCTGGCATACAACAGTAGCTGAATTTAAAAAGCAGAAAAAAATTAATCCCTTTGAAACAAATGATCATGAGTGAAATTACAATTTTATCAAAACAAATATAAAGAAATATTTTCTATGCTTTGTATTCTAATTTGATAAGCATTTTTTCCAAGGCATCTATTGCTATATAACTGTTTGTCATATGTGTAAAATTTTGTTGTGTGTCTGACAAGAAGTTTTTCAAAAGCAGTTGGTATTGTATAAGGAGCTACAGTTTATTGATGTCTTCAGTTTTCATCCCAAATAAGAAAGGGAGATGAAAGAATATTAAATAGATGTGTCTGTGTTAAAAGAATGATCAATCAAACTGCAGTATATGAACTTTGTGTTCAGTGNAGAATATTCTTTCCAAGAAATTAATGATTCCCCTATGTGCTTTTGAGGAATTCTCAAGAAAAAAGTTTTTGCCCCTCTGCTCTGACGCGACCTCACCTGGAGTGACTGCATCCAGCTCTGGGGCCCTCAATATAAGAAGGACATGATACTTCTGGAGCAAGTCCTGAGGCCACAAGGTTGATAAGAGGAGTGGAGCACCTCCACTATGAAGACAGGCTGAGAAAAGTTGTGACTGTTCAGCCTAGAGAAGAAACCTCACTACAGCCTTCCAGGATCTGAAAGAGCTTACAGGGAAGCCAGGGACTGTTCGTCAGGAACTGTAGTGATAGTACAAGGGGGAATGTCTTTAAACTGAGAGTAGATTTTGATTAGATGTTAGGAAGAAATTCTTTACTGTGAGGGTGGTGAGGCACTGGAACAGGTTGCCCAGAGAAGCTGTGGATGCCCTATCCCTGGAAGTATTCGAGGCCAGGTTGGATGGGTTTTGAGCAGCCTGATCCAGTGAAAGGTGACCTGCCTATGGCAGGAGGGTCAGAACTAGGTGACCTTTGAGGTTCCTTTCAACCCAGACCATTCTAGGATTCATGCAGCTTGGACGGAAGAAATAATACAGATAGCGGACAGCAACCTGTATTATTAATTAAACTGTGTGTATGAACAGGGCATAGTTTACTTCTCCAGGGTGCAAAATGTTCACATTTGTTCTCAGTTGAATACCCCTTGTCTGCTATTGACATGAATCTGAGGGCAGCTTGTTGGAAAATATTAACCTTACTCATGTTGGAAAATACTAACAGTGTTAATGGGATTTTCNTCACTTGTTTTTCAAAAGCAGTTGGGATTGTATAAGGAGCTACAGTTTATTGATGTCTTCAGTTTTCATCCCAAATAAGAAAGGGAGATGAAAGAATATTAAATAGATGTGTCTGTGTTAAAAGAATGATCAATCAAACTGCAGTATATGAACTTTGTGTTCAGTGCCTGTAAATAAGTGGAATTGTGTAAATAAGTGTCTGCTTCTGCATCTGCCTCTTAGGGAGAAGCAGCAGCAGTAGCATCTTTTTGGGAGAATTAAGCCTGAAATTCCAAACAGGGAGCAATTAAGTGTTTCAGTCAATGACAGTCCCAGGAAAAGAGTTGTAGTTTACCATCACCAGTTATGTCCTTTCTCCTTCTTTGCTGCATGTAGCTAGAGGTATTCCTGAGATGAACATCTTTTCACTTGCAGGTTGTCTTCACTCTTGCAGTTCATAGAGTAGGAGTCCAAGAACCAAAATTCCACAATAGCATGTCTCTGGCATTAGATCCCCAGTAGCAGGAAATGGAGCAGAAGCAGCAGTTGGGTGCTTTCCATTAACTAGGAGCTGGTGGCACCTGCTTTATCCTATTTTACGGGGACATCATGTTTCTATGCCCTTACTGCACAGGCACATCCTTTCTTAAGGCACGGGCAAATGTAAATATTTTAGTGTAATTTTGGGCATTGTGGACCTATCTAGTCGGGCCTTCAGGTCATGCTGAGTAAAGGTGCTCAGGCCTTTAAAGTCCGAAGTGATACCTATCAGCCCTTTGCATTAGTCTTAAATAGCCTTGTGTGTCAAATGGCCGGAGGTGCCCATGTGTAAAGAGATAAATCCTGTCCCATCTTACTCTGTACAGTCAGGAAAGTGACCTTCCTGTAGAACTGGGTGCAGGGTTTTTCCACCTTCTCTGGGGAGCTGGCTGCCTAGGAGGGCGAAGAAATACCGGTAAGTAGGGGAGTGTACCTTCTTTACAAGCAGCCATTGCTCAGGGGGTTGTGTAGGTTTATGCATTGAATCGTGGTGGTAGAAAAGGTGTAAATGTGGTGGGAATAGAAGCTACTGCTCTCTTCCCTGCTGGCAGGAGCATGCCCTTCCCACTCAGTTCTTGACTGCTGTGCTAATGTATATTTTCTTCTATTCCAATTGCAATTACTTCTAGGTTTTTAGTAGCACATTAAGTTTTATTATATTGAAGAATAATGTTTCTTTCATATTTTAAAGCCTTTTTGTAATTAAAAAAAATACTGAATTAGTTGCTTGATAGCATGCTCAGCTACGCAGTAAGCAAGGAAAATACCTCTCAGTAAATGTACTCTACAGCTGAGCAAATTTCCTGTGCAGTTCCTTTAGCTAAGTCATTTTCCTGTTCTTTACCAATGTTATCCAAAATAAATTTTGTTCTTTTACAGTGTTATCCAAGATAAATTTTGTGGTATCATCAACATTTCAGTGGAAGGACTGCACGATGTTATGACTGAAGATTCTGAAACAGGAACATACAAAGAGTAAGCGGAAAATCTAATTTTGTTGGGTTTAACAGTAGCAGTACTGTTTTATTTGAAGTGTTTTGATTTGAAAAATCTATAGGCAGTTAAGACGTGCTTTTTAGAGTTCTATTTCCTCAAGAGTGCGTGTTTTAGGAAGACAGGAAACTTTTGGTCTTAAAAGAAAATAATTGCAGTGGGGAAAGAGGGCTT
>VYZQ01057010.1:10028-35604 GCA_013400655.1 Mystacornis crossleyi
AGTGCTCCCCATAAAACTGGCCTTCAGTGTGATAGAAAAGAGCTATTTCAAGAAAAAGCATTAAAAAAATTAAATTAGTTGTTACAGCCGCTTCTTCCCTATCCTAACTCCTTCACTGATATTCAATTGGAAAAACTTCCTTACATAAAAGTCTGGATTCAAATGTAATGTCATAAAAAGACATTCTAAGCTTTCCTTAGTCTCTTGACCTTTGACAAGCTAGATTCTTGTCTGCCTCTGCTTTTGCAATTTGCCATTCACTGCAAAAGGGACTCTTCTAGAGTCCTATATTTTGAGTAAAAAAAGACTCAAATGAAATGCCTGAGGCTCCAGAACTTATGCTTGGAATTTTTTCCTTAAGGAATAGAGCTCTGCAGAAATTCAAAGCTCCAGTCACATTTAGCTCCTCTTTCTCTTGCCCTTCCTTTGTGTGCACACTTCAGCGGGAGAGGGAATGTGTCTCTGGCTCCCATCTGAAATTGAATTAACAGAAAGCCCCATCCGTGGTGCTGACAAACTGAGAATCTCTTCCCAGGAAATGTTGTTGTACTGTTAAAAGGGCTTTGTTCTAAATGAGGACAAAATGTCAAAGGGCAGACTTTGGGGTTTATTTCCCAACATGGGGGGATTTCCAGGAAATTCTACTTCATGAAAGAAAAAAATGAAATTCTGCTCTCCTTGCTCCTCCTGTCTGGTTTGTAGGCAGATGGGGTGCCTGCCTCCATACTCTTGCAGTTCATAAGAGGAGGGCTCATAGGAAGATGGTTAGTTGACAAGACAGATACCTGGGAAGGGGATCCCTAAATTTCCAGGTGAAGTCTAGGAGACAGTGAATAGCTACCTTGTTCCCAAGCAGTGGAAAGAACAGCAGTCTAGAATTCTGAAAATCAAAATTCCTGGATGGGCAGGGAGCTCACCATGGAGTCCATTGCTTAGCCCTGGGGCTGGCCCTTATGGTCACGGAGAAGAGCTTGGAGACTGGTGAGGCTGCTTGCTCACCTTGGAGTAGCCTCCAAGACTTGCAAAACCCAAAGGCCTCCAGATCCCTGGCATCTACTAGGAGAGCCTGAGCAAAAAGAGAGAGGTGAAGACCTCAAACAGGTCCTTTGCCAGGACGTGTACAGAAAAACCAGGAGTCCAAAGTGTAGCTGGGCTGAAAGGACAAATAAGCAGCCAGTCCTCTTCCTTTTCTAATGGGAAATTGTCTCCATGAAAAAATTTCTGCCAGAGCTAGTTAACCATCCTGTACCAGTAAACTCCAGAAATGTACAGGATTTGAAGGGGCTAGGAACTGGAGTGCTCATTTGCTCTGACAGGATGTGTTTACAAATCCAGCCTAGAAAAATGTCTTGCTACTCTACCCTTTCAGAGGATAAAAATCTGCTGGTACACATGCAGTTAAAAAAAAAAAAAGCTTTTCTTTCTACCAGTGTTGTCTTAGATGGTCTGAAATCCTGAATTTCCAGGGTTGGAATAAACTACACTCATCAATTCATTCTCACTTCCAATGTGTATTTGCAGAAGAACAAGAGATTGCATTTTTTTATATTTTTGTCCCATAAATCATTTTCTGTTAAACCATTTATCATTTTGATGAAGATTTAATTAGAAGATGAGGTTATGACTAGACTAACTGGCAAAATCCCAGTGAAGTTAGTAAATTCAGGATGCATCCTAATGCACAGCAACTGCATGGGATCTCCAGGCTATGACAAGTATAATTTCTCAGTGAAACCCCCCAGAGAGCTTCTAGACCTGGCAGATCACTTTATGGTCGAGTGGCCTAAATTCAATAGCAGAACCACAGCTTCAAACTGAATTGACTTGGTTTTGCTGAACAAAGCAGGAGATGGGAGAGGCTTTCCTTCAGCCCAACTTTAAAGTCAATTGCTTGCAATTCAAAACCTGTCACTTATGTTATTCCAGAATCCAGTCCCTGGTTTCTCCCCGGAGATTGCAAATCACGGGGGATTCACAGGGCTTGCCCAGCCCACTGCCATGCTCCATGCACCAGAGAGCCAAAGTCTTTGGGAAAAGTCAGTTGTAGCACTGACACATTGCCCTGGTGGTCTGCAGGGTCTCCACCTGAAATGTTAGTGGTGATAAATGTGTGACAGATTTGTGGGATGTCCCAAGTCCAGATACGCCACATGAGATTTGCCCCAAAGTACAGGCAAAGCACAATGGATCGGTGTTGCTCTCTGGAAATTCTTGTGTTGGTCCTTGCTTGAACAGTGGGGCTCCGCTCCCTCTGCTTGGGAGAATAATTTGTTTCTCAAGACTCTGTCCTCAAAGGCTGATAGGAAGAGACCCTCCTAAATTTTTTTGTCATGACGTTCTGTGTGAAGGTTTAAATACAAAATGCCAAAAAAGTGATGCATGAAAAAAAAAGAATGTAACTTCCAGTTCCAAATGTGAAGGGTGATAATGAAGTTCACGGAACATATGGGAAACAGTGCTGCTCTGTTTAGCCACTTGGCTTGAAATGTAGACTCCATGGTGCTTGCTATGCAAACAATGCTCAGTTGATCCATCAAAACAAAATCATGGCCATACATAATACTAACGATTAAATGCTTATTCTCCATGATCATATAACATATGGCTTTATGCTAGAATGTACACAATCCCAAAGGACATTATATGAATATAAATGATTATTGACTCACGATGCCCCAGTTGTGTTCTCTGGCAACATCTCTTCAAGAACAGAGAGACACATACATAAATATGAGGACTCTAATGGGATTTTTTTCCCCTTCAGCTTAAGGCATTACTGCCAGCTGTGTTTAGTATCTTTATTAGCAAAATTACACATATTGGTAACTTTGAACTCCGGGTTACATTCATGATCTAAGAAGCCAGATAGAAGGATGAAATAATGACATATTGCAGCAATGTTGAAAATAAATCTTTTTCATCTTGTTTTATATGATGCTTTTCTTCTGATATTTAATTCCTTCATGGCTTCTTCTCAAGGACTTTCTTATTTCACTTTTCTTGGACTCCTCTCTCTTCTTGCTACCTTTGTTTTATGTCATGGATGTCTTTTTTATAATTCCTGTTAGACCTTCTTGGCAACTAGGAAGCCTTTGACTTGCTGAGCTACAGAGGATGCTGATGGTCCCCACAGTTCTCTTTCCATGCTTCCTCTTCCTCTGGCAGCTCTTTAGGCGTCTGGACCCTGGTGCAGATGTGTGGGCTCTGCTGTTTTCCACCAGGTAGGAGGGATATGATTGGTACAGGAGCCCAGGCAGATCCTGCGAGGTCCTTGGGGGCAGAGAAGGAGAAATATCTCTCCTGGATAGGAGCGATGGCAGCCAGGGTCTGACAAACACGCTGTTACTAAGTGCACAAAGGTACTGAAATCTCCTACCAAGAGAGAGCAGTGTGCCAAGCTCCTCCTTCAAGGCCAGAGCCACTGCTTGGATGGCTATACCAGAGTCCTGGCTGCAGAGCACTGCACCCAAACCCTGGAGTCACCTTTCTTCTTCCTGCAGCAGATTGCCATCTCTCCAGGCGTATTTAACATCTGAAGCACAGTGTGAAAACATTGCTGCATTTTTTCAAATTAAAGTTGGATTAGCAGGATTTGCACAATAATTTATACATAAGTCTTGTTTCTGTTTTGTCAGCTGCTCATTCTGAAGTGTTTCTATTCAAATATAGGCATTGCAATAGGTTTTTTCTTTTTTGCACTATTTGTGTGTGTAAATAAACAGTATGTTTGAATATGTGAATAGTACAGATGAATTTTAAACTGAGCCACCTGTAGCTATTTCAATCCTTAGATTGGATGAAAAATTAAATTTCAGTAAATTTAATTCTTTCAGCACAAGTAGTAAATACTTATTCTGTCTTAGAGGTCTTCCTGTCTGATTTACTTATGGATTTTAGCAGGAATAAATAAGTACTAAATAAAGACCTGTTTCCATGTAAGTCTGTTGCCAACTGTACAGGAGGAAACATAGGTGTTATAAAATAAAATCCCAAAGTTTACAAAAATATTATTTTAATGCTCAACAGCTTCTGATTAAGGCATTATTTTTTTCAAATCTTGTTCTTATGTTCTAAGTATGTTCCTGTTAATCTGTCGAATCTGATGCTTTCAGTTACCTGCCTTCAGAATGTTCTGGAGAATTAAGTCCTTTAGTTTCCCTCACTGTAGCAGTTAAGTTCCTCTGCAGAGGTGTAAGTGGAGGTGCAGAGCTATTTCAATTACACAACAAACCTGCAGTAGAGGCTGAGAGAGAATCTTGGATTCATTATTCTCCCTCCAGCCTACTCACGAGCTGCCTCACTTCAGTGCTATCTCAGCTGCAGGGCTGTGAGTTGGCCATGTCACTGGGAAAACAATCATGATGGTTTGTCCAGGAATTAAAAATCCCATGCTCCACAGCTGTTGATATTTTGCTTCTTGAGCCAGATTTAGGCAACATATCAGTAATTTACAAAGAAAATCTTTTATCTTTCCTGCCTCTGTTCAGCTAAAGCTGTAAACAGGACACGTTGTGTAATTTTTCTAAGCTGAGCTTGGCTGAGCGTGGCTGCAGCTGTTAATCAAACCGAGTAAATGTAAACATTTGATTGTCTAAAAAGTACTGAAAGGTATGCTTTGCTCTCAGTTGAAATCAGTCATGCTGACCCACAGGAGCATTGCAATATGTCTTCTAGGTTATCATCTGAATTAAGAGCTCCCAGGTAGACAGAAACCCAGCTCAGAGTTTTGGCTCTGACAGTAAAAGCAAGACTGCAGGTGAAGCAATAGATCAATTTGCCCAGAACTTTCCATCTCACTGGGTCAAATCTCCTTTCAGTGTAAAATGTTCTACTGCTAAGACAGAAAGCTGTGTATGAAGTGCAGACGTCTAACTGGCAGGCTGCAGTGATGTGCTGGCCAGGTCAGAGATTTATACTTGCCTGAACCATGATTAGGTCACTGGCAACCTCTGGAAAGAAAGCAGGTTGTACTACAAAGTAAAGGAGCTGCTTTCCAGGTCCTGAGGAGAGGGCTTATCTTTGCCAAAACATTCAGAAGTATCATAAACAGCCAAATGGAGACTGACATAAGTTCTTTATCTGAGACGTTTTATCTTGTCTGCCAAGACCGTAGCTCCTGAAACAAAGAAACTCTGTCTGTCCTCATGCACAGCATCTCCAGCCAAAAGCTAGAGGTGACTGATTTTGCGCCGTCAAGCTGCTCTCTGTGCCTACCAGGTCCTTCCCAGAGCCACGCTCCTGGCACAGGCTCAGAGCCAGGGCAAGCCTACGAGAAAGGAAGGGGCCACTGGCATGCCGTGATACCAGAAGTGATGGAGGGGGTGAAGGTGTCATCCCCACTGGTCTCCAGGTGCTGCTTTCCTAGAAGAAAGGCCAATTCTACTTGGGGTGTGCAAGAATAGGAGTGGGAATTGTAAGCAGAAATCCAAGGGGACCCAAAAAGAGGCAAAAGTTCCAGGGAGACAGAGAAACAGTCTTTTGCAAAGCATAGAACAGGCCGCCATGGGTGGAGGAGGGCTTGTGAGGCCATATGACTTCCAATAAGAAGCTAAGAAAGAGCTGTGAAGGCACACTTTGGGCTTCGTTTGGCCACTATATTAAATTAAGCAAACCTGCAATGACTGGCTACTTAATCCAGAGGTCGAATTTTGTAGGTCATTAGTCACACCCAAGTTACCTGTAGTGATATGCATTTGCATTAAGGACAGCTTGTTTTGGGGCTAGAAAAAGAAAAAGCATCAGTTTTCTTCACAGCTGACAGGGACCATTTCAGGGTCAAATGGAGACACTCAAGGGAAGGGGCATCAGGGATCCCGCTGGTACAAGATAAGTCCTTTACTGTGGTAATCACCACCCTCACCATTCTGCTTTGCAAGTGATGTTCTGAATTACAGCAGTTTGCAGTGTGAATAATTTCCCCCCATCTTTTATCACTTTTTCATCATGATTATTATTTTGTCTTTGNTGACAGTCTTTGTTGCTTTCCTTCCTGCATTTTTTTAAGTGCTTCCAGACAAGCTTGTTGCCCAGCACCCTCGGCACACATGCTGTTGTTTTCCCTTGGAGCAGCTAGCTGTTTCCTTACAGGGACACAGTTGGTGCTCTTAGTGGATTCCTCTATAACAAGCATTTGAGAGGATTCCCTCCTCTTTGGAAATTTTCTTTCCATTCTGAGACATTTCTCTCCCTGTGCTGACAATCAGTTGAAAATGGATGTTTGCTTTCAGAAGGAGGTTGGGTTTTATTGTTTTCCCTTAGTGACTGAAGGCATGTGCAGATCTCACAAGGTGAGTCCTGTACCGAGCAGCATCTCTTAAGTTAACAAAATAATATTGATAAAAATTACTATTTTTAGAGGTCTGAATTCTGAATGAGGGTCTATTTAATGGATGCTCTTGGATGAGCCATACTATATAAACCAACAGCAAACTAAGCTTAAAAGCCAGACCGATGTTACTTAAAATCTTATATTGCATTTAAAAACAATAAAGGAAAACATGAATAAAAAAAGTAGACTGGGACTCTGATCCTCAGACCCATTCTTTCCCATCAATATTAGACTAGGAATTTCAGAGCTTGAAAGAACTGATGCTCCTTTCTATAAAGTCCTCGACAAAAATAGGTCAATCAGGCAAATACAAGAGCTGCAGTGGGTGAACAACTTATATTAAACATATATCTCATCTGGGCCATGATGAAGACTTGTACTAACACTTACGTACAAAAATGTTAACAGAGCAAGAAGTAAAAATGCAACTTTTCCATCCTGAAGCCCTTAACTTTGAATAGGTAAATATATCCTTAACATCATGAAAAGAATGGAACATTCTCTATAAAGATGTTAATCCCTGTACACAGCTCCCCTAGGGAATGAACTCAGTGTTGCTGAGCAGGAGGATACTTTAAGAAATGAAATGTAGTCCCTGAAGAGATTTGTGTTGATTACATGACTTACTTGCCCTATCAGAAAAAAAAGGATGTCTCTGGCTTAAACCCATGGTAGCAAACTCACAGAATCAATTAAAGAGGAAAAATATGATCAACAGATATTGTAAGAGGAGAAAATAGAAAGAAGTCCAGATATTTTTATCACATTCTTGTACCACCAGACACAGCTAACTTCTGTCTGTCCTGAAATTCTGAAGCTGAGAATATCTTTGGCCTTCTGATACTAATTTTAAATAAATCTTTGAAAACTGAGAACATTTCACAAAACTGAAGTGTGCTAATGTTCTGCCAATATTTAAGAAATGTACTACACAGTGTTCAGACAAACAAATTACTTGATCTGAATTAGGTCTTGGGTAAAATAATAGTCAAATTGATACAGATATCAAATGATGTCTAAAAAACAAAGCTATAAATTCTGACAGCATAATGCACGAAAAGTTACTGTTAAACAGAAGTTATATGCATCTTTAATGCAGTTTCTGACGACCAATGCAAAAGATCTACATAATGGAGTGTATTCAGACTTTGTACAGCAATTTGCTCAATATGGCATGGTATTTGAAGTTAGCACTGCAGGAAGGAACATATTTTAAATAGATTTAAGGATTGTGTGTGAGAGGAATCTATAAAACTCAGTGAAAAAGTAACCATCACTGGAGAATTATTATCAAATTAATTATTTAACAAGGCACTCTGCATTGAGCCATTGTTTGCCTGGAAATCTTCAGTGTATCCATAACATGGAGGAGAAAATATAAAATAGATAAAATTTGCCAGTGCATTAAAACTGGTGGTCCTACGCAAAAATGAGAACACAGAAGTGGGAGAAGGGGGTCAAAGAAGTCTTACAGCTAATGATTAACCTGCAACATGAAACTGGGACACATCTGAGGAGACCCAGAAGTGTAGCAGAGTGATTTTGCTTTGAACTCATCAGATGCTGAAGATTCAATGCTGTTGTCAACCAGAAAAAGATGAAAAAAATTAGAGACTGCATGTAAAAAGGAATACCAGAAACAAGTGAAGAGATGGATAAATGATTTATATGGCATTTAAGCTGCCTCAACTGTTTAGATTATCTAATAGATGGGTCTTGGTTGCTTTATTTGAACACATTCATGTCTGGGGCAAAGCAAATACTACATTTTAATTTAATCCATACAAGAAAAGATAACAAGAATCTGTAGCCATATGTTTTCAGCGGTGCTCAAGGAAAATGATCAAGGGAAGTGGTGAGTTCTTCATCTCATGCAGTCACCAAACAGAGGTGCCTTTGAGAGTACTGAGAATGAGTGAAGTGACAAGAATGGGGGAAGAGGAACTCCACAACACAGCCATGGGACCTGAATGCCTTTAAATCCAACATAACCCAGTGTTGATAGGAAAGGTGCTTGACCATATTGCTTCACTCAGATCCCTTCTAGAAGGCAGTTAGTGAACTCTGGAAAAACCTTAAACAACGATCTCAAAGTTCTTCATTTTTCTGTAAATTATAAAGAACGTGGTAGATTAGTAACAAAGTTTAAAGCAAGAAACCTTATGTCTGCTCCCACATCCCTGGCTCTCCAGCGGTTGGTTTTCATTGATAGAATGCAGTTATATTTGAGAAGACAAGGATCTGGATGCTGGTGACATTCATCTAACTCCATGTCTGCAGAATAATCCAGCACAGGGGATAAGACAGACAATGGGCTTGTGAGCCACCGGCATCTACTTTAATCTTTTTGTAAACCGGTAGAAGTTACAAGGGCACTGGCATCTTCTGCAACTCTGTATGAGACCAGAAAAAACTCCAGATGGCTCTTCCTTGCTCCCATTCAACATTCCCATCTTGACTGGTGTGTCTAAAAATGTTGATTTAGGTGTAGAGATGATCATTTCTTAAAGTGACAGAGTTGTGGTAATCAGTTAGAGGCTCAGAAACATTAAAAAAATTTTGCTTGAACTGAGTGCTAGCTAGTGTTTCAAACTCAGGAGGTGCCCTTGGGATGGGTACTTTGCAGTTGGCAGTCAACTGCCTCATAACTCACCTCAATTTATTCTTAAAAGTAAATCAAGCAGAAGAGTATTTATTGAGTGTTGGGTAATTGCTGAATAAGTGCTATTAGCTTCTTTTAAATAGATAACCAGTTGCCAAAATTGTGCCTGACAGCCAATTTAGACTTATGGGGAAATTGTAGGTCTGGGGTTTTCACCTGGACAAGCAATGTTAATTGGATTTGGGAGATGAATGCTAATAGGAGTCCCTTCTCATCACTAACATTGTGGTTATGTGGAAGGGTGCATTCAGAAGAAAGGGATTCAGAACCTTGGGGGAAGATGGAAAAGATGTGCATTCAGGATGGCCAACGTTTCAAGCCCTTCAGAAGAGGTTGTGCACAGATTTGAAGGCAAGCGTGCTGAGAGCCTGTGGGGCTGCAGACCCGCTGTGAAGCCCTGCGTCTGGGTTAGTTTTGTCTTGGTGCAAAGAACCTTTGCATATTCAAGTGTGTGGTTTGGAGTTGCTGCAAAACATATCCTGTCGCGGGGTGACTCCGTCCGGAGCTGTCCCTCCGGTGACCCGGCTCCCTGTCTCCCGCTGACACTGGGGCAGGTACGGCTCTGCCCGCGGGCAGGCTTCACCGAACCTGTGGGATCTTTTCCCTGATCCAACGGACTCACTCTTGTGCTGAGCACACCGGCAAACAAGTGACGCAGGTGAGGAGGAAAGGAGGACTCTGTGAGGGGATTTCCAACTGAATTTATTAGAGGCCCTGGCTGGACCTCCTCACCCCAAGGAATCTGCCTCAGCAGAGCCCCGAACAATGCGGAACACTTACGTATATTGGGGGGCGGAGAAAGGGGGGGGAGGAAAGGAAGGTCCAATAGGAGAGGTCCAGGGAGTGGCCTGAGGGGGGAGGGACACTCCTGGGATCCAATCCTCAGGAGAGGGGCGGGACTTCCTGTGGGCACAGCCAATCACTCGAGGCCCAGCCAAGAACTTTCCAGAGGCCAGGCTGGGCCCCAAGATGACAGGCAGGTCCCCCGGGGAGGGGAGAGGGTAAGGGACACGCCTTAGGGGAGGAACAAACGTGGGACATACCAACTGAGAAACATAGGAAGGGGGGTACATAGAACAAACCAACTGGGGCAAATTATACAAATTGAATACAGATTATAAGCTTAATTATAAAGCACCGCTACAATATCCCTCTGGTGTTGAGGAAATGCAGACTTAAATTGGGTATTGCAATCCATGATGTCATGGGAACATTATATGGTGATATTATACCAACGTTGGGGTCCTTTTCTGAGCAGTGCCCATCATAAGAGGATGGTGAGTTTTTGAATAGTCCTTGTACTGGGATTTGATGGGGTTACTGTGTTCATGGAGTCTGCTCCTTTTTTCTTCTAGCACGCGTGAGTCACTAATGCCATCTTTATTTTTTTCTTGTGGTGGGTACCTGAAAAGTAAATTTCACTTTTACAGCTTTCTTGACAACAGAAAAGGATTAGAGTTTTTAAAGCCACTTAAAATTTATTTTCATGAACTGCAGTTATTAAAAAAAAAAAAAGAAATTCTTAGTATTAGCTGGCAGTTTTTCTCCAGTTGTAACAATTTACAGGCTCTTCATGGATTTTGGTCTCTGTGCAGCATGCCTACAGGGGCATTTTTGGTCAGAACTGGGAATAAACACTGAGAACCAGACTGTATTTGCCACCTCCTAATGGCAGGGTTATTTTAAGGAACTGTTAAATACTAGGTACATGCTGCTGGTTTTCACAGAAACAGTTGTTTCTGTGAAAAATGAAGCTTGTCCTTGAGGAATTTGTTCTTTTACCCAAGAATATGCTAGCAAAGACATGACTCACCCTTTTTCTGGCTGAGAATCTAGTCATTCTCTGCAAAATGATCTCTGAGATATGCATCAATAACCTCAGATCTCAGCAGGGCTTCACTTCTGTCCTGAGGATGACATAGCACAGAGAGCACGCGGGTGGTCTGCCAGATCCCATGCGCCAACATCAGGGAATGCTGCACATTGTGCAGTTTTCCATGCAATAAATGAATAGACTTATTGTGAAGCACAGATTATTTTACTGCCAGTGAGATGCACACACCGTTTTAAGGCAGTGTGCTGTACTTGCAATTCACAGGGTCGTTCCTGATGAAAGGAACAGTTCAAGACTAATCCTCTATTTTGCACTGTGTGCCAAAAACCAACAGTAAACAACTACTGCACTAACTCTGCAACATATTTTCGGGGCAACTCCAAACTCCGTTCTCCATTTCCACCTGAATTTCTTCTCTCGGTGTGGTGAGAAAGTTTTCCAGGAGCACTGTGTTAGGTAATATCAGTTTTAGACAGGATGAAAAATGAGTGAGAATTGCAGTATTAGGGGGGAGCAAAGTCCATAGAGCAGACGAAGAGTTAATTTCTGCCCAGAGCAAAGGTACTGAAACTGAAGTACACAAATGCATTTACTTTCTATAATTTCATAACAAAAAATGAAGCCAGAGGTAATGCCATTTTGCCATTGATTCTCACCGAACTATGGCTCATTAACTACGTTATATTGCTTAGCACGGTCTGTTTACATCTACAGAAATTCAACTAATTCAATGAGTCCCTTCTCTCCACACAGACATCCCAGTATTCTTGCCTATCTGACCATGCCCTGTGGGTCTGCCATCCATGTGCTATATACAGAGCTTAGCACATATGCCTGTTTTGAGGAGAAAAAAAAAACCCTGAGGGGGTGCATTCCAGCTACACTGGCAAGCATATAGGCTATTTCAGGCCAGGCCTGAAAATATTTCGCCATGATTCACTCTACCTTTTCTATGTTTTTATGAGACCAGAGATCAGAATCATGGAACTCAGGTGCAGGACTTGTTGAAAAAGCCACGTTTGAAGAGTAGAGTTGAAATCTCTTTCTATCCAAGCTGTGGCTCTTTCAAACCCTCTATTTTGACACAGACTAAAATGACATTTCCAAAACATCTTCTCACATGCGCCATTCCCTAGGTACTTTGCTGTCCCTGATACCATGCACATATTGCACCCTTGTGTCGCGGCGGGTGTTCTGGTGGGTGCCGCAACCTTCTGAAAGCGTCTCCAGCAGGAAACCACTTGGCAGGGCCACTACACTCACGCACACGCACACCGGATAGCTTCTTCCACAAGTCAATGACAAAGAGATGGGAAGAGTCTTCGTATAGAGTTCCATGGAGGAGGTTTATTGCAGCCACGTACGTGAAGGAGATCAGTGATGAAGACCCAGAACAAGGGGGTGGGGGGTGGTGCGCGTGCGTGCGCGTGCGTGTGCAGGTTTATATAGTGGGGCGGAGAGAGCATCAGGGACCAATAATCTGAGGGCAACAGCATGGTACACAGGTGGGACTGGGGTACGGGAGCCAATGGGGAAACTCTGAGGGAGTGGCAAAGGAACAAGGGCCAGTGGGAGAGCAGGGAAGGGAGAAGTTTCTAGAGCAGGGACATGTAAGGTAAAAGGGGGCAGGGAGGCCAGCCGGGGAAGTTCTACAATAATTGCACCTTTAGAAGGCAGAAATGGAAATGTTTTGTTATATTCACTGAGTGGTTTTAGTATTGGCCAGAGGTAGAAATGAGTCTTTACTGTAAGAGGTGACTGAGTTTAGTTTGGAGTTTAAAGATGATCATATTTTATAAACGTTATTTTTTTTTCTCAGACACTGATCAAAACTATTGNGTTTGAAGAGTAGAGTTGAAATCTCTTTCTATCCAAGCTGTGGCTCTTTCAAACCCTCTATTTTGACACAGACTAAAATGACATTTCCAAAACATCTTCTCACATGCGCCATTCCCTAGGTACTTTGCTGTCCCTGATACCATGCACATATTGCACCCTTGTGTCGCGGCGGGTGTTCTGGTGGGTGCCGCAACCTTCTGAAAGCGTCTCCAGCAGGAAACCACTTGGCAGGGCCACTACACTCACGCACACGCACACCGGATAGCTTCTTCCACAAGTCAATGACAAAGAGATGGGAAGAGTCTTCGTATAGAGTTCCATGGAGGAGGTTTATTGCAGCCACGTACGTGAAGGAGATCAGTGATGAAGACCCAGAACAAGGGGGTGGGGGGTGGTGCGCGTGCGTGCGCGTGCGTGTGCAGGTTTATATAGTGGGGCGGAGAGAGCATCAGGGACCAATAATCTGAGGGCAACAGCATGGTACACAGGTGGGACTGGGGTACGGGAGCCAATGGGGAAACTCTGAGGGAGTGGCAAAGGAACAAGGGCCAGTGGGAGAGCAGGGAAGGGAGAAGTTTCTAGAGCAGGGACATGTAAGGTAAAAGGGGGCAGGGAGGCCAGCCGGGGAAGCAGAACTGGGGTACATTACATAATGAAACAAAGGATCCTGGGAGAGGTCTTCTCTGTCTCCCTAACCTGGGGAGGATCTTTTGGCTTAAGGATTGTCCCACCAATGGACTCCCTTGGTCCCCAGGTCTAGGCCCACCGGCATCCGCACCCTTGTGCTGGACAACAGGTGATGGAGGACAGTGGGGGAGTAGTTTGTCAGTGTGGAGCCTTGGGAAAACTTCCTGCATGCTTTGAAGGATGAACAGAAGACCATGGGGTAGTTGACAATCAGATTGGAGCTGCTCGTGAGCAGATTGGTATTTCCACTCTGACAGGGACCAAGTGTGCCATGGGATCAGGACTGCACCCTTCTGTTTGCTCTGCTGTGTAAAGAACTTGTGAGGTCCCAGGGACATTTCCTTATCTGATTTAATTATCAGCACTGATAAATGTGTGTTACGTGTTTGTTTGTGTTTTTCCTACAATGAAGTCTTTATTAATGATGATGGTAAGAACTAGCTGTGGTATTTCATAACACATTCTGTGTATCTGCAGCTAGGCGGTGCATTTATGATAACAATATAAGCAGGCAGATAAATACAAATACCCAAACAGATGTTTTCCTAATCCTTTAAGCATTTCAGTAAACTCAGGGTTTGGTTTAAGGAGACTTACTTATGATCCCCAAATGGTTTTCCACTGTGATTGCCTTCAGATTTGATAATTTTCCCTTTATTATGAGAATGAACCATTGAGCCAAAAGCCATTTCAGGATTAAAATTACCCAAACCAGCAGTTGGTATTATTTCCAGTATATAGTTCAAAGTACACAAATCACCAGTTTAAAACTATAGCTGAAAACTCCATTCCAGGTACACTAAATATTATGTTCACTTTACTCAAGATATATTTCCTCAGCAGCACAGGAATATAGTCTTGACTTGGTCTCCCATTTCCATGAAATTCTTTGTTTAAGTCATTCCACAGTGAATTTTGTAGGCAAGGAGCCAGATAAGTGAGTGAATGAATTGCTAGCAAATTTTTGACTGCACTGAATAGTAAATGATCTCAACTTTATTCCCATTTTTAGATATGTAAAAGATTTTTATGCAAACTTGAAGGGTTGTTTAGAATGTCTCATCTTCACCTATACTCTCTTTACACACACACACACACACACACACACACACACACACACACACACACACACTCATTTCCAGGATTTCAAGTCAATGTTTCAGCCAATGAAACTTCAAGGAGGCACAGCTTTTCATCTTAGGAAAAAACACTGTGATGTGCCACTGGACTAATATTTAATACATGCAAATTCTAATCACAAACCCACAGGTTTTTTTCACCTGAAACATTGAGGATCCCCATTCATGGCTTCCTCAGATTTCAAGGATGCTGAAAATGCAACAGTTGTTAAGACACACTAGACTCTGCTCAGCAAAAAGTCTTGCTCTCTTGGCACCAGAACACCCATCTCCCTCTCACTTTGCAGGTATTTGAATCACTAGAGATTTGCCTTCTCACCTCGACTAAAATAACAAGTTGGAAACCAAGCTGGAACAATAAATTTTTTCCCCTTTCCCCACAGTAAGTTTCTGCACATACAGGAATGAAGCAAAGGCATGAAGTAAAGTAAGCAATTGGGAAATTAATTAATTGACAACCTGAGGTAAACAAAAAAAGCTTTAAAGGAAACCAATCCAGCCCATTTAACAGGAATGAATAACATGACTAAACTCAACTAACACCCCAACAATAACAGCAGCATCTTTCACAGATTCTAGGCAAGTTAAGTTCAAGCCAGCAAAATACTTTCCAGTTTATAAAAGTTTTAAAAACTGCCAGGGGATATGTCCTGGCCTTCACAGCAATGGAGCAAGAATGAGCTCCAGCAAATCACATGGAAAAAGCATAAGGGGAGCAGATTTTCCAGGCGTTAATTCAGTGTAAAAGGGGGTCTCCCTTCCAATATTACAGAGCATTCATGTGTTAGTGGTCTCCTTTCTCGCATCACCGAGCCCTGTTGGATGGATTGCAGGGGGTCTCTTTCCAAATACCCCTAAGTCCAAAGAAAAGGAAAGTTCTCTTTTCAAGTATCAATCAATTATTAGAAAACGTATATATAGAAGGTCACAGATTTTGCTGGAGAGGGTTTTTCTTTTTTGCTGCAGGAGAAGGCAGGAATAGCTATAAGGATTTTGGCACATAGCCCTTATGGAAAAAAATATGATTGATTTTAATAGAGTGATAGTCTTCCTACAGAATTCAAAAGTCAATTTGTGTAATTGTATAGGAAGGATGTTGGATGAAATTTCTATTGCACTTTTTTGACTTCACTCATCACATTCCAAAGGATTTTTTCCATAAGTGAATAAAGCTGAATATAGTGTACTGGATGCCTCTACACCTTACCTACTGAAATACCTCTGAGTGAGCTTTACAAATACAGAGAGTCCAAAAATCTGCAGGTACTAAAATGTGCATTCATTTTTTTTATATTTCCGTGATTTTGATTTTGTATGTTCCGTGATTGTTTCCGTGGTGCTAGTTCTTGTATAGTTTTCTTGTAGTACATTTTTATGATCTTTTAATTTGAAAAAGCCAAACAAATCAACAATCAGATAATAATAAAGAAAAACTCCTATGGTTTTTCTTGTTTTGTACTGTTAGAGAGAGAAGGTTAGTGTTTTTGGATCTCTTATGGGGAGAACACAAACAACATGATCAGTTTTTGTAAATTGCCATGAGATTACTTTGTATAAGAAGTGCTATTTAAGCTTACAAAAAACCCTCTGCAAACACACATATTAGTCTGTCATATTAATTTTCTTAAATTTCTTAAATTGGTGCTCACTCTGCACCAAGCCTTTTGCTATTTCCCTCCACCCTGCTCAAAGGGAGTGTGCTGGGCATCCAGGCAGGGTCTAGAGAATATTTAACAGTCCCGTGCCCTAAAATAGATGTTCAGCACCTGATTGTACTGGTGGGTCTCAAAATCATCTTGTGAGCTTTTTGGACAGGGACAGATGGCTAAGACCAGTGAAATGAATTATTCTGGAAAGATGTCTAGCAGTCTCCATTGCCTGTGGGAGCTGTATAGATAACTAAATAACTAGCTTGGGTGTCTGTGATTTGGAGGTTCAGTGTTATGTGGGCTGAACCAACCCTAAGCAGACACAAATCCACTGGACATGGTCACCAGTTCTGGAGCATTCCTCCGGAGGAACTCTCTATGAAAAAGTACTGCTTTTTCTCAGCATCCAAGAAAGTGTTTTCCTCATACACATTGAGCTTCTAAAGCTGAGAATGCCTTCATTCACTTTGGATGTGACTTAGAGCAAGAAATAACCCAAATGTCTAGTTCAAACTTTCCTATCTGACTTAACACAGTAAATAACCAAGTTAACATTTTTATTGTCTCCCATTGTTCCTGTATTTCCTTCTTAACCTTTCAGCTACTCAGACATTTATAGCAAATCCTTCTGTTTACCACCGTGTTATAAATAACACTTTTTTAACTGTAGCCTTTCAGCTGTGCAGCTCTAATCCAATAACCAGCTGCTGAGCACTGCTGTGGTCAAATGTGTTTATTTTCCAGGCCATGAACAACCTAGAATATACTTCACAGTTCAGAACCTGTGGATGTTTACATCTTAACCCTTCCTGAGTCACAGTGCCCTTCCTATATTTGTTTGCTTTGGTTTTGTAAGAGCTGGAAGAACAAAAGGCAAATTTTAAGTTTCCCCCATCCTCAAACCTCCCATTTGCAAAACATAATGAAATCTGTCAAAATAATGTCAAAATAGATTTTTTTAAAAAAGTATTTGTGAAATATCCAAGCTTTGGCTTATTTCTCTAGATACCTTAGTCTCCCTGACAAATCATATGCACCAGGAACATCCAGCTGCAACTTCTACAAGGAGAATTCAGGGGGAGAGGGGTGGGTCTGCTTGTGCTGTTCCTTGAAGAGCGAGGTATTATGGCTGTTACTGTTGGCTGATCCTTCAGAGCACACAGCCACAGGTTATGGGATGAAAGGCAACCTGGACATCTAAAAAACCCAAAAACTTCTTAATATTATTAGGACACAAATCAGATACAGTTAAATTCAGGAAGAAACCATGGGGTTTTTTTAGTTCAATGTGGGACGCAACTTTTTTTGTTTGTTCATCTTTGTTAAAGTACAAATAGAAGTAGCAAAGCTGGAAGTTTCTGCCCCTTGAAACTCTCCTACCTTTGACAGTGTGAGAGTAGCTGGTGCAGACATCTGCTAGGGAACATGCCAAAGACTCAGAGACCTGCATGAGGTTCTTTCTGTGCTACAAATTGCTGAATAGGCTGGGGCAGTCTCGTAAGGAATACATTGTTCATATTTTCCTTCTTAGTTAATTTGGGATGAACATTTTTAATCTATATTTGGAGGTTGTTGGGCAACTAAAGAAAGCATTTGAAGACCCAGAAGTTGCATGAAAGTTTAGTGTCTTATGTCAAATGCAGTAGTATAGTGGTTCCTTTTTGCTAATTGTCCAAATGCTCCACATTAAAAAATATTGCCCTTTTTCACTCTATCATTTTACATTTCTGAAAAGAGCACAGTACAGATTTTTTTTGTGCTGCCTAATTCCATTCTAATAATATCTTCAAATCCAGAGCTTACTGATAAATTAATTAAAAATAAAATTTTTAATGAGTAGAAGAAATATTTTCAAAAATAAAAAGTGGAAAAGCACTTGTAAAACCTTCAAGAGAATTTTTGCAAAATGATCAGTTTTTATGTGCATATTGCTTGGAGGGAAATTTCCTATTGTTTCCCACTGAAAACCTGATTTTTACTGCTCAACCTGAAAATACCAGCACTGTAGTGCAGTTAATTTAATGTGACCATACAATGGTCAGTGCTGGAGGATAGCATGGAGGGGCAAGATTACATGATTGGAAGGTACAAAGTTGAATGCTCAGCTTATCTTTATTTGGACCATCCAAACTACTGCAGTTTGCAGAAATGGGTCAGAAATCTTGTGAGAATACCATTTCAGAAGTGATTTATGATGTGTAATTTTTCCAGGCAATATGGGGAAAACCCATTTGAAGGTTAGTCAGAACCCCAGGTGAGTGGATCTTGATCATCTCCAAATAACGAACTGTGTAGTATGTGGTTTCTCCTTTGCAGCAACTACAAGTCCCATGTTTGTATCTGGTTTTATTTCATGCAGGAAAAAGATATTGCCTGCCAAGTAGAAGAGGTCTTGAGGGACTGCTTCTGCAGTTCTGATACCACATCAAGTGCCAGAGCTGACGTCTGCTTGCATAGCATACGTGTGTGCAGTGAAGATTTCTACTTTTCTTTTTGCTGTGGAGATAGCAAGAACAGTGGAAACTGATCATTCAGCTTGCATGCCTGTCCCTGGGACTCTTGCTAGAAAGCAAGAGTTATTTCTAGCCCAGATTTTGTGGGCTTAGGGTCTGTTTTTGTAAGAACTATGGACTTGTGCCATCTCTATTCTCTCCTCAGGAGAGGGATGCCTGACAGATCTGTGGCTCTGTATAAGCTATAATAAAATGAATCCAGTGGGTCTGGGGTGATAACTTTCCTCCAACAGGAAATGCTCTGTGGAAGTGGAAATAGAGCCGAACTCAGAATGAAGATCCCTACAGTTAGGAGTTCCATCTGAATTAGGAATTACTTATACAGGGCAGATGGATGTGTGTGTCTTTATGGTGTCTATCCTGCCCCTGTGGATTTTATGATTTGTTATAAGCTTATCATGTGTCCTGGAGCAGAGCGGAGAAGGAGAGAGATGCAGCAGGCAGGATTGTGCAGCTTGATTGAGATTTATTTAATTATTTTACAACTCTCTTATAGACTTTTTCTTCATAGTGTGATTGGTCAAAGCATCAGCCACCCCTTAGGGATCACTGGCTGAAGTCCTGCAACATCACTGTCAAAACATTTCTCTGCTGTACTATAAACAATGTTAGCAGGTGTCCATAGTTTACAAACTCCACTGATAGCTTTTGTGAAAAAGAGAAATTTCTCATGGGATTAGAAAGAAGCAAGAAAAGTTCTTGCTTGCAGCTTTTTCTGTATCCACAAAGATTCACCACAGGAAGTGAAAGAGTATGTTGTAATGAGGCAGTTGCAGCTGCTGCAGCTCAAATAGAGTTGAAACAAACAAATTAGTGTAGAGAAATCTTTAGGACACTGAACAATGCTGTTACCTTGGACAGCCTACATTGCTTGCTGTATAGAGATACAGTGAACAATCTCCACTCTCAGCAGTGGCTTAAGAAATTCTCCCACAAGAATCACAAGAGGCACAGACACCTCAGCCATGCAATGCCTGCAATGATGGTGGGCAACAGATGCAATTGCCCTCAAAATTCCAGCCTCAAATTCTAAAAGTGGGAGGTGTCATCTATTTCAAATGTTGCCTCCTACCTCACCTTGGCACTGGGGCTGAAAACAAAAGGAGTTGTATTCCCAAGGCTGGACTGAGTGCTCAATCTTGTCCTGGTTGACTTTGCAACAGGATGTTTGGGAAACACGTGTTTCATTTTCTGCAGGAAAGCCACTGTCCAGGTGCGAGTTCCAGCACGTGAGAGGTTGGAGAGAACAGGTGAGCTTTGCCATGAGCCTTGTGGGAGGCTCGGGCACAGCCAAACACCCTGTGCTGCTGCTGACAGCCTTGGCACAAAACGAGGCTGGCTGTGCTCTTCTGAGAGGACCTAACAAGTGCAGCGTTTTGTCAGCATCTACAGTATAAGCACATCACATGCTATTTACTTTCTTTCAGAGTAGAAATGGAGAAAGCAGCTATATTGACTTCTTTTCAGCCTCTTTCAAAATTTAGAACATGAGACAGAGAGTTAAGACCAAATTGGGTCAGTGGCTGAGACCAGTTAATGAAGTTCCAATAGAAAAGGTTTTTAATCGGGAAAGACTGACTCCTTCACATAAATTGCTATGAGATCTTTTTAGTCACTCTAACTTCATCCTGTAAATTTCCAATTACATTAAAAACAATGCTGATCATAAAGCAAATAACTCATGTACATGTGCATTTTGTAGGATAAAGTAATTTACAGCCTATGAACTGGTGTCAGATCTATTTAAAAGCATGTGCAGAGGATGTTCTCAACTGCTTCTCTCTCTGTCTGTTTGTCAGTCTTTAGTTCTTTACCTATAAATGTACCCAAATATTATGTTCCCATGCTCACATGTTTCCAGCATACACTTGCAGGCCTAAATTTTGAACTGCAGGCAGATTGAAATGTGAATGTTTTTAGTAATTTTTAAATTAAAACTGCAAAGTACAGCTATTATGAATAATCGATACAAGATAGGCATTTAATAAATAATATGATTTCTAGTTTCTTTCAGTGAGATCTAGAAGTTGGAAGTTAAGAGAGGTTCAGATGATCTTTGTGATCGAAACATTTTCAGCAAGGTTTTGGTGAAGGCATGTTGATCCATGAGCTACAGTCTGGTCATGAGGTACCCTCTGTCCCAGCAACTATAAGCATCTGACATGTGCAAAGTCTGACTTCAAGGACGACAGTGTTACAGTACCCAGCCTAGCCTTTCCTGGTACACTCTGAGAACCCTAACCAGTCAGGTAAAAGATGGGCACAAGCGTGTATATGTAAATTTCATGCTCTCTTGAAGAGGAGGGTTTTTTTTATTTTTAATATTCTGCAGAAAAAGTAAAATGTCAAAATACATTGTGTGTTTATTTCTGTGTCTGAGGCCTCTCATTTATACTTACCAAATCTCTGGATCAATGCAAGGAGTGATTTGGGTGAAAAAAAAAACAAGTCATATAAATAGAAACTGAAGACAGCAGAATAGCCATGTTGAGATAATGAACTTGACAGGACAGCAGTGAGAATTATGGGATGCTGGTGAACCCAATCCAATTCCTGTTGTTTTTTATCATTTAAGAACATGCACAGGAATTATTTATGATCAATGGAATGAAAAAGGGAAGACAGACAGCCATCTCCTTTGGCTGGCCTTTCCCAGAGAGCCTGATACACTCATGACTCAGTGAAACAAACACGTTGAAATCCTCAGCCCAGTCCTTTGGAGGTTGTGTAACCAACAAGCCATTCCAGTAAACTGGACATGTTTACTTGCTTTATTTGCTTGTATTTCAGTAATATCTGAACGATTCTGTGCTGTATTTTGGCATTTGTTTGGACCTCTTTGTTTTTCTTTCTTACATATATATATATTTTAAGATTAGAATTATTTGAGCTGAGGAAATTCCTGTGAGGTACTACCTGGCATTCCACGAGGCTTGAAGGAGAGATCAAGGTTCCAAGTCTATAAAGGCCAGTGTGGAAAGCAAATGAGAAAGAAGGCACAGAAGGCAGCTTTAGTTGTGTAGGTTTGGGGGCAGATTTTTTATTTCAGGACAGGCAGGAAGAAATCACTGTGATGGGGAAAACAGACGTAGACACTGTAGAAATCCTGCTAGAGCTCAACATCCAATAGCTCTCTTGCTGCATGTGGCCATGCTGCGCTCTTGCCCTTGGGGTGAATAAAACAAATCCTGCCTCAGAAGAATGGGAAACAGAGTCTCAGGTAATCCACACTGATGCTAAAAGGTAGAAATGGTGAATGGTAGAAATGCATCTTTGCTTCTCCTGCTGTCTGTAATGCTTTGCAGCTTGCTAGAGAGATCCTGCTCCTTCAAATGAGGTGTGGCCAGAAAAGAAAGAGACATTACTTGTTGATGTCCAACAATTTTATTTTTGTTTTTCATTCATGCTTACTTGCAGACACTGATCTGGAATTGTCCCTAACAAGTAAATGAGGGAATAGTCTTCTAGGGAGGGTGATGAGGCTTATAGCAGAAGGAGGCTCCATTATTTTTCCCTTCTTTTGGTTCTGAGAGGTACCAGCCTGGGTGAGAGCAGTTCCTATTCCTCTCCATGGGCCACTTTCCCCTTCAAAGCACCCTGTGGCACATGTGAGCACTGTCTGTGTGCTTTTGGAGTGAGCTGGGTCTCCTGCCTAGACCCCACTGCCCTGGCTGAGCCCCACAGGAGCAGGCCCTCCCGGGGTTTGCATGTCTCCCCCAGAGGCACTCTGTGCCTGTCCAGGGTGGGAAGGCTCCCAAGATGGTGGGCTATCTCTCAGCAAGAAGCTCAGCAGAGATTCCAGCAAGGTAGTGCAGTGAGACAAACAATAAAATGACTCATAATAAATAGCCATAACTTCATAAAATGAGTTTACCATTTCCCGCCCCTTCCTTGCCCTCTCAGTGTAATAAATGCACTCAATGTCACTGCCTTTTGGGGTTTTTCAGTGTGTTCTGGCAGCAAAGTACCCTGAGTCATAAGCAGAAACAGAGTAATATTAATAGCAAATGTCTACAATTAAGCTATGAATGTTATCCATCTCTAATAGATAGACTCTCAAGATGTGCAGAAGTTGGAATTTATCCAAAATTGCTATTGATACTCTGGATTTAGCATGACCCCTATCTTCTTCCAAGAGAATAAAAAAACCTTGATCTATAGCTGGTTTTAAATACTTTCACACCCTGGCAAGAAAGAAATGAAAACAACCCTGAATCTCAAGCGAATGTTCTTTGGCTTAAATCTTCTTTTTCACCTAAGTGATGAACCATTGCTGGGTACATTTCACAGCAGATAGTAATAATACCCCACATTCTCTAATGGACCAGTCAGGTGCTGCCTAACATCACAAAAGTTTTATTTAAAACTATTGTGTACCCATAGAATAAGCATAATTTAAAAACTATTTAAATACATTTTTTAAAAATCCAATGAATTTATGAAAACATTTTCCATAATGTTTAAATCCTGCCAGAGCCAGTGGTGTGGCAAGACAAGGCATGCTTTGCCAGAAATTCCCCTCTCACGTGTTGTCGTGTTAAATTTTCTTCTGGTATAGAGACAACATAAGATGATCCCTTGGCGCTACCCCATCCCTCCTCTGCCACAAACTGACAGCTGGAGCTGTCTGTGGGATGTCATTCTGGTTGTGACCACTGACACGCTTCCAAACAAAAAGAGACTGTTTTGGGAGCAGATGGAGATCAGGGAAACTTGAGTGTTGGTGAGCTGCACCCTGAGGACAAGTAGGTGTGATGGATGAGGGAGAGTGGAAGAGGTACATAAGACATGTTTACATTTTTGCCATTGCAGGAAATCTTCCTCATCTGTCAGCAGTTGCCAGTACTCAGTGTTGCAGGAGAAGCAAAGAAAGATGTGATGAACAAACCAGGGCAACAGCAAGCTGTGACACCACAGCCGCATGTCACTCTGGGAACTGTTTCTGCCACAGGTGTCAGCCTGTTCGCACCCTGAGCCAGCACAACTGGTTGTCCTTTCTGATGTTCCAAATTTTCCCCATCCTTGTTGCACATGGCATCGAGGGAACTGAGATTTGTTTCTCCCACACTGTTCTTTTCCCCCTTGCCTTGCCCTCCTTGTCCCTTCTAGGTTCTCAGGTGTCAGGGGGGCCCTAAATGCCTGCGAGAAGCCAGCCTGCAGAGCCATCTGCACACTCCCCCTCTCGAGTTATTGGCCAGAGGAGACTGAGTTCTGACTGGGGACTGCTGATGTGTTACACAGAGCAAAAGCATAGTCCCAAATGTGGGATCCTTCTACCTCAGTCAGAAGCTTTGGCTGCTCAGCTGATTTAATTTTGTAGCTGAAAATATTATTAGCGGTAATAAATTTGTCCACCCTTTGGGAAATCCAGCCAGTGAACCTTTACTCTCCTTTGTAATGGGATGGAAAAAGATGGGGAAGGGCTAAAGTCCTAAAAAAAATACTGCACGCTGCAGAAAGTACAATACACCAGTCATGTGAGAAGAATGTTCACTGTCATCCCATGGGGGTGATATGAGAAACACCAGTTGAAAGGATTCAAACAGAAATAAACACACATACACAAAGGCTGTGTTGCCAATCTCATGAAAAATTAATACCAGGCAACCAGGCAGTGGCTTCTTTGTGCACCACATCTCTGTACAAGTGAGATCAAACTTGGTCCTTATCAGTGAAACACAGAGCAGCTGCCTGGGTCTAAATCTTGTGCAGACTTGCACAGAATGGTGAGTTGTAGGAGATAAGCAGGAAAAAGCCTGCATAATTCTGCAGGCTGACTTGTGGTGTTCCCTTCACACGTGACATTTGCAGACAAAAGTGTGGTTTTTTGGAGTGTAACAGTGCAGGACTGAGTATGAGGGTCTTGGAGTTGTGTATTCACCAGGGTTTGTGTTTTGCTAGAGGAAGATCAGTATGAATGCAAAGTGTTCTGGTTTTGAATTTCTTCTCCATGCTCAACTCCCTCTGACACCTTCACATTTGTGACAAGTGATCATACATGTGAGGAAAAGTGAAAAAGGTCCTCCAGAGTGATACTTTTCCTATGGTAATAGGAAAATATTTAAACACACAACTAGCATAGAAATTGTAATCATGCCATGCAACTTTACAGACAGGAATAAATCTGCACTTCAGAAGCTGTCCCTGTCTTCATAGCAGTGGTGGCATTCATAAAATAAGAATGGTTTCTTCTCTGCATGGCGGGAGGACACAGGCTTTCCTGCACCTTCCTGGGCATACAAGACCATGGGCTACTTGTGGGAGCTTCCTGCAGGCCCACTGAGCCTGGCTGGCTGCAGCACTGTCAGACAAACCTCTCTGCCCTCAACAAAGGAACAGCCTCCTTCCCTTCTGCACTTCTCCTTAGCTCTTTTTTTGGGAGAGGTCTTGGGTCCAGGCCATGCACTGGCAGCTGGGAGGAAGAGGAATGCTGATGAGCCCTGCAGGTGAGCTCTCAAAGCAGCCACAGCAGTACGTGCTCATGCTCACTTTGAAGAGGGTGATCTTCATTATACTCAAGGCTGCTGCTTTTAGCCATATTTTCTTGTTGGGTTTGGGATTCTGCTTTTTGCTTATTTTTTTTTTCCCCTGAAAAGAGAAAAGAAAGAGAAGTGTGAATTTGCAAGATATGTAGAATACGTAGCATGTGAAAAGTCTTTTGTTTGGCAAATTGCAGACTACCATGCCATTGGGCTGATGAAAACTCTATATTTTCAGTAGAACATACTTGGATAGTTTTGCCCACATCTGTTGAAAGGAAATATTTTATTCCCAAGAAGTGTTATCTATTTCTCATAATCACAAGAGAGACATTTTTGTAGACTAGCTTTTTTTACTTTGCTGAGGGTCAAACTTCTTCATTGCATAAAGATGGAATAAATTAAGGATCTGCTGTTGTCAGTGGATGCCTTTTGAAGCTGGGGTC